>QEPC01012362.1:4092341-4107262 GCA_003113815.1 Sphenodon punctatus
AATATAACAAAGTCCTTTCCAATAAGGTTCTCTCCCACCTTGTAACGGAGGCTTTCTCCTAGGCCTAGCAGTCTGTGAAGCCTGGGAGTTGAGTTGCTCCTTGTTGGGCTCAGGGTAGAGCCTAGCGAGCTTCCAAGCCCCCTGGACAACTGTGCCTCAGAAGGTCTGCTCCTTTCAGCCGCCTCCTGCAACTGCCAACTTCGCTGTTTTGGCTGGGTCTTTATATAGCCCTTAGCTCCAGTTCCATTTCTCCATTTAAAGGGCCAGTGTCTCAATTACAAATTAACCCTTTCCTGTCTGAAGGTTAGTTTGTTCTCTGGCCTCCATTTTGTGGCTTTCTCTGAGGCTGTCGCCATTTTGTGACTGACCATTGCCACGCTTTCTCTTTGGCAGGTGGGACAGAGGTTGGGGCATTGTCAGGTTTTGAAATATGCTTTTATTTATTTTTATTCTTAGATGTTTTAATATGATATTATGTAGTCTGAGCCTTTGGGGTAGAGTGGGATAGAAATGTGAATAAGTGCTAATACAGAGAGTGTGCATTTGGCTGTATAAACCTAGCTAGCATCACTAAGTGGAGATAAGACATTGGGTAAAAACAGACGTGACAGCAGACCGTTGTGGCCCACATTGACCCAATCTGGCCCGGATCTTACTGGCACATCTGAGCAGGCACTGCCAGATGTTGGTCCAGGATTGCCCTGGGCCATGTGGGTGGCTAGCCCAGGCTCTCGCTTCAGAAAACCACCAAGGTCACAGCCCGGGTGAAGGTCCACCCAATCGGGCTAGAACAGACTACAGCGGGCTATCATGTCTGCTGTGGACCAGTAGACCTGTCCCGGGTCAGGTCCGCCATGGCTGGCCGTCATTGGCCACCATGGCTGCCCAACATGGGGTGGGGGGGGCAGAGCACTGGACACAGCCCTAGATCAACCCTGATTTCAATGCTTCTGTAATAGGAGACTACGGAGAGCGCATGGTTGCCGTGTTGGTCCAAAATGTAAGAGAGGAAGACAGTCAGTCCGATGACTTTGACTAAGACTTGACAACAAAAGAGAAGCCACGTGCGAGACCCGTCCTATTGATCCTGTAATGCAGAGAGAACAGGGGGGTGGGGCTGGCTGGCCACATATTCATGCTTCTCCCCGTCTTCCTCAGCGGCCCGGCCATGGGAACATTTGTTGTGCAGCCCAACTTGGTCTAGACTGTGTCTGCTGCAGCTTCCCGACCCGGGTTGGTGCAGTGGTGCCGTTACTTCTGTTTTTACCCAGTGAACCCAAAGTTTGGATCCGTTGTTTTTTGCTTTTTTGTTAGGGCCGCAATGCTACTAAAAACGCACCTCTCTCTCGTCAGTTTCCCATAAGGGGATTTCTCTGGCTAAAATTAGCAAGCAAGAGTTGCTCCTCACCGGTTCTCACACCTTTCCGATCACAGCGGAGAGGGCAGTCGATATTTTTCTCCTGTTGAGTCTGACGTTCACAGCTCTGTGTTCTGTTCTTCCTCACTCCGGCGGCCTTTGAAACTGGTGCCCTGCCTCCATTTCTAAAGAGATCAATACTGGTGTTTGCAACATAAGACTTGACAACAAAAGAGAAGCCACACGCAAGCCCCGTTGTATTGATCCTGTAATGCAGAGAGAAACGGTCATGTAGGCCAGAAAGGTGGCTCCGGTCTCTGTGCTGCTTCATGTTCACTCAAAAACCAGACTCTGGGTGCAGCCACACGAGCTGCCTTGGGTAGCCTAAACCCTCTCTAGGCAGCCGGACCATAGGGTGCAGTGCGACGTACGGCTAGAGGCCACCATATATTCCCTCCCACCACTGCATGAGGCAAGCAGCTGGCTGCTATGCGGTGTGTCCTTGGAAAAAGACCGATGACATGTCACGTAGCAGCCTGACCCCAAAGGAGGTAAGGCTGCCCAAGGCGTGGTAGCCCATGTAGCTGGGGCCCTACGTTTCTTGAGTGCACCCCCAACTCAACTTCTACTCAAATGGGACCAGCGCTACCCTAGAGGCAGCACAGGCAGCCGCCTAGGGTGGCTCTCCGGCTCCTGATCCAGCAGCTGCCCTACGTGTCCCCCTCCCCCGAACCGGCCATGGAGCTTGGAGGCAGCTAGATCAGGGTGTAGGGGAGAGTGCCCTCTTGAATTTGCCACCGTTGATGATGATCCAGCTATGGAGGTGGCTCCCCCTTTTACCCCCGATCCAGCTGCCATTGCCAAACTCTGCAGCTGGATTGGGAGGGAGGGGAGCAGTCACCTGGGGCTGCCAAGGGCAAAAACAAATGCTTGTACAGCCCCTGGAGGGAACGATCGCACCACCTCTGGTTTAGGACTTTCACGCAGAAGTTCATAATAAATGTAATCTCTAGTCATCTACAGAAGTGCCTCTTCTTAAAATTAAATGCAGCCATGATAGATTAATTGGGCACTTTCTCTTCTACCGGCAGGCCTGCCAGATTTCATTCAGCGAGTCTATGCACCCACATTATCAACTGTAAATACTGTAAATAAAGGTACGAGCTTTGAGAATAGGGAGAAGTTGTTGCTATGGAGCCACTAGAGGGCGCACCAGAGCATCGCAGTTTATCCCTGTAAAATGACTGGATCTCTCTTCTTAACTTCTTGATTACTGTTGTTATTACCAGGCTTCCGAGTTTTCCATTTCACACAGAAAACCACAGAAAAAAATGCGGATTTTGCCTTTCACCAGAGAATCCCACAGATTTTGCCTTTGAAAAGTTACTGGTGGTTCTGCTGTTTTTTGGGTCACTTTCTGGGACTTTTTTGGGGTTACTTTCTGGAAATGTAAAACAGTTTTATGGCAGTTTTACAGCACATTTATGATAGATTTTTCAGTTTTTAATCAGAGAATTTCTATTTGTTTTATCAGAGAATTTCCAATTTTTTTGTCATGGAAAATTAGGAGCCCTGGTTATTACTTACATTACAGAGATGAAAACAAAGTAGCTCAAATAATCTCTTTTATTGTACCAATTTCTGTTGGTGAGCATATGCAAACTTCTCACCAGAAGGAGTTGGTGAAATCTGACCGACTTTTTCTTCCTCTCTTACATTTTGGACCAGCTCAGCAACTGTGCACTCTCCTTAAACTCCTATTATGGAAGCATGGGATCAGAGTATCCCTGATCTAGGCACTGAGCCAAGACAGTAGGAAAGCATTAGTGATAAAGTGTAATTTATTAAAACTGTAAATACTGGAACAAAAACAGAGACTGATCATAAAAGACTTGAAAGCAAGTCACAAGGCCTGGATAAGGAAGCCGATGGAAATGCCACAAAACACAATGTGTGTAGGGATCTGCAACTAAAGCAAATAGTATTTTTTGTTTTGTTTTGCATTTGCATCGCACTGTAGCTATAGAATATAGTCTTATTGATATCTTAGGTTCTCCTGGTCTGGACAAAGGAAGCCAGACCTAGCTTTGGTTAAGTGAAGACAAAGAGGAGAGAGGGCTCAAAACAGAAAAACAGGCCTGAGATTGTGATGGAATTCAAGCTGAAGAGACTCAACGTGTAGATAAGGCACCATCAGCATATTGANGGTTTATTGTATGGATAGGAGAGCCCTGAACTTCTTTCTTTTGTCCGGTCTCATTCATACTTTGCTAGTTTTATGCAAGTTATGTCCCGCATTGTCACCGTCCCCCCCCCCCCTTTTTGAAAGTCACTGGTCCCTCATTTCGGAGTTGAGAGGTATGATACTGCAGAGGAGGAATGACACCCCACCCCCCGCTCAGGGAGCAAGCCCGATCAGGACAGCTGCCGGCTGTGATTGGATCTAGTGTTCGGAAGCCTGGACAGGGGAGCGAGGGTTGCTGTTCTAGGTTGTTTTGGTTTCAGGGTCTCTTGGTTGAATGAAGCCCTGTTCAGGGAAGACTGGTGAGCAGTAAAGGAAGCCCTGGGGCTGGATAACATGCCTACAACTCAACATAGGTGGTTTGGGGGCTGCGGGATCGCCCCAATCTAAGTTCAGACTCTTCTCCTTCTCTAGAGCCAGCCTTGGAATATTTGGGGTCCCTGGTGCCCTAACAATTTTGCCTCTGGGGCCCACTTCATTGGGGGCATCCTCTGCAGGACCCTAGAGGTGGTTGTGCTTGGGGCCCTGCTGGAGGGAGTAGGGTCACCCTATACCCTGCTTTAGTAAGAACAGGAGCAACTGCAGGGACTCTGGAATTAAAGAAACTAGCAGGCCCTGAGGTAAGTTTAGCCAGCCCTGAGCTTCTCCCCCTTCAGTTTTTGAGAAGGCAAAAGGTTGGTCACCCTTCAAGTAAGCAAGATCCAAAATACATCCAGTTAGTACGCGGTTAGCTGGTGATTTCCAGATTTAAATATGGATTTGTATTATGGATCCATATTTAAATTGCTTAAAAATAAAAAATGAGTTTAAAAAAAAAAAAAGTTACTGCACATGCACAAAATGGCCACCGGACCATTCTGCTCCTGTATGCCATTTTTCTAAAATGGCGGCAGGAGCATCGCCGCCATTTTGGAAAAGGGCAGCCGTTCTGCCCATGCACAGTAACTTTTAGTTTAGAACCGAACCGGAACAGGCAGTGCTGTTTTGGGTTGGTTTATATTCATCAGTCACGGCCTGCCCGATCTGTGCTCTTACAGATTAACAGGACTTAGAACTTCCCATCCTGACCAGCTAGTGACTGAAGCTCTGCTGTTGCACGTGCATCCAGGATTGCAGCCCATACCTAAATCCAAAGCATCTGCTGGGGAAAAAAATAAGCTGCTCTGGGTTGTGCCTGAAATGATAAGCAGCCTGTGCTCGGTGCCCTGCTTTCGGATCCTCCACCAATCGGTGACTGCCGTCTCTTAAGTGCTATAGGAGCGGGGTAAATAACACGGCGTGGGGTGTGTGTGGGGTCTGGAGGGAGGGGATGGAGATATAAAGAAGAGGATTGAAGCACACACGTACGGACGCACGCACACACACACTTCGCACTGTGGAGAGATTATTTTTCTGTGCTTTTCTTTAGGAAAATGCAATCAATCTCTTCTTGTGTAACAGGGAAAAATCAAGCCCTGTTATTCACTGTGGGCAGCGTTGCTGCATTACAGGTTAAGCTCCGCACGAACGTATTCCGACTGGACTGATTTATGCTTAACTCCATTGCTTAGTATGCAAAGCTGCCATTTCCCATCTCCGCTCGGAGACCGAAGGCCACCGGGGAGGCTAGGGCGGCTCTCCCTGCTCGAGAGGGAAGCCAGCCTTTTCCCATCAAGCCACGCTCAGGATACTGTGTTACCAGCTGCTCGAGTTGCCACCTTGCTGGGGTTTGATGACCCGGAGGCTCTGGGTGAATCCCTGATTGTTGTGGGTCAGCACCCCCAGTAACTGAGGCGTCCGGGGGAGACCGTGTCAGAAAGGAGGTGGGGCATAGGGACTCTCCTGTCACCTGCCTGATGTGTCCCCACCCTTATGGATGTCACAAAAGGGGTGGGGTTAGTGACTAAAGCAGTGGTCTTCGGAGGATGGCCAGATATGCAAATTTTAGGACACTTATGAGAAATACAGGTTGCAGGGCTGTATTGGAACCAGCGCAGCCCTGCAACCTGTATTTTTCATAAGTGTCTTCTAAAATGTGCATATCTGGGCTTCCACCCGATTCCTGGGACACCGATCTTGCGTTCCGCCCCAGAGGTGATCTTTTGGTGGGCGGGCAGGGGCGTAGCTCTTAATAGGTGCAGCCTCACCGGGGGGGTGGGGGTGTACGATCCTGGGGATCCACACACATGTAGAGTTTGTGCGCACGCTGGAGCGGTTTGCCCCAGCAGGGGGCACATTCCATCTTCTGCACCAAGGCCCATTCCCACCTTGTGAGCTGGTCACCCCCCTCTATCCACCACCCTGTGATCCACTGGCGACTAGCTTGGGATCCACCAGTGGATCATCATGATCTGCCTCTTGGCTGCCCCTGTCCTAGGACTCTCTGCGATAATGAATCCAAAGCCAAAGCGGGAGCTAAAAGATGCGATATCTAGCTTAGGGCTCCTCCAGCCATTTGCAGCCGGTGCTTCCTCTGCGCCAAGCATCGCTCTCGCTCCCATTGGTGGGACTCGGGTTGGAACAGTGGGCTAGCGCTGGCACCAAACGGCTGCAGGATCACGCTGTGGCAGGCCTGGGCGCATCTCCCAATTATGCTCCCCCCACAAGGGCAAGGGGAGTAGGGTCTCCGGACGGCGTCGGAAGCAAATCCCACCAGGCTTTTTCTGGTTCAATCGTAGCCATCAGTTGTGTGCAGACCCGATGCATTTCCTGTTCTGTCGTCCACAATGTATTTTTCAGCTTGGAGGGGAAGTGGCTGGAATGGAGCTTGATTCCTAATAAAATAGATTAGCTGATCAATAACCATTTCTTAGATTGCAGTACGACCTAGCTAGGTGCCTAGATCCCTCAGCTCTCGAGTCACTGGGAGTGAAGGGCATTTGCTGCCTTGCCGTAGCGGGACGTTTGCCCATCAGGATTGCAAGAGTTAGGATTTTGAGGGGAGGTGTTTTGATGCATCAACCTGGCATCCTTGGTGGAGAAGCACAGGGAGTTAGGAGTCTTACATTCTTTCCCTAGCTTTGCAGCTGATTTACTGTGTGGCCTTGGGCAAGAAAGCCGTATTTTATACGCAGCTCTGGTTTCTCTGTTTGTTTTTTGCATAAGTGTTTGCATGCAAAAAGCCCTGGGAGCGGGTAACGTATTGGATGTCCCAGCTCGGTAGGTGGTGATGGTCACCCGCCAAGTGGCGGAAACTGTGGGGCACAGCAGAGTGCTCCATGCTGCAGCCTGTGCCTTGGGGGGGGATGCCCGCTTTCCCCAGCTACTTTGAAGGGTCCCCAAACAGGAGCCCCCAAAGCAGCTGGAAGAAAAGAGAATCCCTCCCCCCTGCATCTCCACTTGGGCCCCTATGTGTCCACGACGGCAAAGCAAGTGAATGGACCAAAATGGCAGGTTCTCCCTTCCTGGTGTCCCCCGGCAGCATCAGAAGCTGTGACAGAGCTAGAACCCAGTCCGTGGGTCCTCTCCCTGCTGCAACGTCCATTCCCCTGGGACCCTCCCACCTCAACAGTTGGCACCTTAGGCGGCAAGGCAGGCCCTGCAACATGTATTTTTTGTAAGCGTTCCTTAAAAATGTGCCTCGGTGGCAACTCTCGTGGGGCCCCTGGAGGCTCCGTCCTTCGGGGAAACCCTCCGTGGGGGCCTAGAAGTGGTCATGTTTGGAGCCCTGCTGGAAGGGAGTGGAGCTCCCACACTCCGCCCTGGGGGAAAGGGGACAACTGCAGGGCCCCTCAGGAGAGTAGAGAAGAGAGCAGGGTCCGGGGTGGTCTCCCTATAGTAAGGCTGGCCCTGTCTTTTCCAGCCCCTGGATCCAGTTCCTACCCCCCAAGCACTGAAAGACGGGGTTCAGGGTAAGAGACCAGAGATGAGGGCATTGCACACATGGACGGATCCAGGGCATGTAGCTTAGCCGTGATCTGGATTGTGGCAGGGAGCAGAGTGTGGGAGAAAGGCTGGCCCTTTAAGAGAGCTTGGGCTAGCGAGGCTACAGGCGCTGGGTAGATTAGTGGGCGGTGCCTGAAAGGAAGCAGCTGTGGAGGGGCATGGCTAGAGCCAGCCCAGAGTATAAAAGCCTGAGCCAGAACTCAGTGTAGGAGGAGACTGCTGCTGAGGACGTGCTAGGAGCCGAGCGTCAAGATCCAAGCTTTACCCAGAGGCAATGTCGAAGACCTTTCTGTCACAGCGCTCCTCTTCTGGGGAATTACCTCGGGGGCCCTGTAACAAAGGGGTGTCCCACATCCCTCTATCTTGGGGTTTTCTTAAATTTGATAGCTGGCCTCCACTCTCACCCCTTTAGCCAGCCCACTGCTACCTTCTCAGAGCTTCTCACAACTAGGGTGGGTCCCTGTATCATAGTCAATATAACAAAGTCCTTTCCAATAAGGTTCTCTCCCACCTTGTAACGGAGGCTTTCTCCTAGGCCTAGCAGTCTGTGAAGCCTGGGAGTTGAGTTGCTCCTTGTTGGGCTCAGGGTAGAGCCTAGCGAGCTTCCAAGCCCCCTGGACAACTGTGCCTCAGAAGGTCTGCTCCTTTCAGCCGCCTCCTGCAACTGCCAACTTCGCTGTTTTGGCTGGGTCTTTATATAGCCCTTAGCTCCAGTTCCATTTCTCCATTTAAAGGGCCAGTGTCTCAATTACAAATTAACCCTTTCCTGTCTGAAGGTTAGTTTGTTCTCTGGCCTCCATTTTGTGGCTTTCTCTGAGGCTGTCGCCATTTTGTGACTGACCATTGCCACGCTTTCTCTTTGGCAGGTGGGACAGAGGTTGGGGCATTGTCAGGTTTTGAAATATGCTTTTATTTATTTTTATTCTTAGATGTTTTAATATGATATTATGTAGTCTGAGCCTTTGGGGTAGAGTGGGATAGAAATGTGAATAAGTGCTAATACAGAGAGTGTGCATTTGGCTGTATAAACCTAGCTAGCATCACTAAGTGGAGATAAGACATTGGGTAAAAACAGACGTGACAGCAGACCGTTGTGGCCCACATTGACCCAATCTGGCCCGGATCTTACTGGCACATCTGAGCAGGCACTGCCAGATGTTGGTCCAGGATTGCCCTGGGCCATGTGGGTGGCTAGCCCAGGCTCTCGCTTCAGAAAACCACCAAGGTCACAGCCCGGGTGAAGGTCCACCCAATCGGGCTAGAACAGACTACAGCGGGCTATCATGTCTGCTG
This sequence comes from Sphenodon punctatus, assembly GCA_003113815.1. Taxonomy (NCBI): domain Eukaryota; kingdom Metazoa; phylum Chordata; class Lepidosauria; order Sphenodontia; family Sphenodontidae; genus Sphenodon; species Sphenodon punctatus. The sequence goes on from QEPC01012362.1 coordinate 4,101,098, forward strand.
TGGACCAGTAGACCTGTCCCGGGTCAGGTCCGCCATGGCTGGCCGTCATTGGCCACCATGGCTGCCCAACATGGGGTGGGGGGGGCAGAGCACTGGACACAGCCCTAGATCAACCCTGATTTCAATGCTTCTGTAATAGGAGACTACGGAGAGCGCATGGTTGCCGTGTTGGTCCAAAATGTAAGAGAGGAAGACAGTCATTCCGATGACTTTGACTAAGACTTGACAACAAAAGAGAAGTCACGTGCGAGACCCGTCCTATTGATCCTGTAATGCAGAGAGAACAGGGGGGTGGGGCTGGCTGGCCACGTATTCATGCTTCTCCCCGTCTTCCTCAGCGGCCCGGCCATGGGAACATTTGTTGTGCGGCCCAACTTGGTCTAGACTGTGTCTGCTGCAGCTTCCCGACCCGGGTTGGTGCAGTGGTGCCGTTACTTCTGTTTTTACCCAGTGAACCCAAAGTTTGGATCCGTTGTTTTTTGCTTTTTTGTTAGGGCCGCAATGCTACTAAAAACGCACCTCTCTCTCGTCAGTTTCCCATAAGGGGATTTCTCTGGCTAAAATTAGCAAGCAAGAGTTGCTCCTCACCGGTTCTCACACCTTTCCGATCACAGCGGAGAGGGCAGTCGATATTTTTCTCCTGTTGAGTCTGACGTTCACAGCTCTGTGTTCTGTTCTTCCTCACTCCGGCGGCCTTTGAAACTGGTGCCCTGCCTCCATTTCTAAAGAGATCAATACTGGTGTTTGCAACATAAGACTTGACAACAAAAGAGAAGCCACACGCAAGCCCCGTTGTATTGATCCTGTAATGCAGAGAGAAACGGTCATGTAGGCCAGAAAGGTGGCTCCGGTCTCTGTGCTGCTTCATGTTCACTCAAAAACCAGACTCTGGGTGCAGCCACACGAGCTGCCTTGGGTAGCCTAAACCCTCTCTGGGCAGCCGGACCATAGGGTGCAGTGCGACGTACGGCTAGAGGCCACCATATATTCCCTCCCACCACTGCATGAGGCAAGCAGCTGGCTGCTATGCGGTGTGTCCTTGGAAAAAGACCGATGACATGTCACGTAGCAGCCTGACCCCAAAGGAGGTAAGGCTGCCCAAGGCGTGGTAGCCCATGTAGCTGGGGCCCTACGTTTCTTGAGTGCACCCCCAACTCAACTTCTACTCAAATGGGACCAGCGCTACCCTAGAGGCAGCACAGGCAGCCGCCTAGGGTGGCTCTCCGGCTCCTGATCCAGCAGCTGCCCTACGTGTCCCCCTCCCCCGAACCGGCCATGGAGCTTGGAGGCAGCTAGATCAGGGTGTAGGGGAGAGTGCCCTCTTGAATTTGCCACCGTTGATGATGATCCAGCTATGGAGGTGGCTCCCCCTTTTACCCCCGATCCAGCTGCCATTGCCAAACTCTGCAGCTGGATTGGGAGGGAGGGGAGCAGTCACCTGGGGCCGCCAAGGGCAAAACCAAATGCTTGTACAGCCCCTGGAGGGAACGATCGCACCACCTCTGGTTTAGGACTTTCACGCAGAAGTTCATAATAAATGTAATCTCTAGTCATCTACAGAAGTGCCTCTTCTTAAAATTAAATGCAGCCATGATAGATTAATTGGGCACTTTCTCTTCTACCGGCAGGCCTGCCAGATTTCATTCAGCGAGTCTATGCACCCACATNAATGCTCTGATTTAAGAGAAGTAAACAAATCAATAGAGGCTGAGAATGGTCACTGGAAACACAAATTGACAGAAGGTCAAAATTGGAAAAACGAGACAACAGCCAAAAATCTCCTGCAAGTCCATCAGCTGAGCAAACTTGAAACCCATAACAGCCAGTTACAGCTTGAGAGACAGACACAGGCAGGCATGATTTCACGTCTTCAAACACGCTTGCAAGAAAGTGGAGCTGCCACTAGGACTGTCATGCAAAGATTTAAGAGAAATAAAAATGGGGGAGGGAAACTCAAATCATTCTGCTTGTGAAGCTAAAATCTCAGCTCTCACTAAACAATTGGAAACCAGAAAGGGTCTCAGAGCTGCAGCCCAGTCCAAACCAATACACTTATGCAGGTCTATTGACCCAGATGAAACCCCAGCTTCTGAGGAAGAAGATCTGGTGGATGAGAGACGCACACAAAATATTCCCCAAGAAATAGCGAATGCCCCACCTATCTCTGAACCCCCTGACAAGATTGCAGTAATAACCACCCAAACCAGAGTTAAACAGAAGGGGGAGGAAAAACAGACCATCACCACTATAGACGTACCTATGTCGCAAGCCGAAATTAAAGCTGCTGCTGGCACTCTGGGACCCCTGAATAAAAACACTCTTTTAGATTGGTTTCCAAAAGCAACTGAATGTAATATGTGGACTGCCACAGATCTTAAAGTAATGATATTGAACCTTGGTTCAAGTCTCGCCTTAGCCAGAAACTCACAATATTCTAACCTACCTCACAGGGATGTTGTGAGGATTAAAAGTTGTATAAATTGTTGTATGTAAAGTGCTCTGAGTGCCATAGCAGGAGGGGGCGCTATATAAAAATAGAGATTATTATTGAATCCCATCCCAACCCTTGCCCCACACACCAGGAAACAAAATGGTGAGTGCAGAGAACCCAGGGGTGAAAGACTTGCACAATATTTTTTTTCCTGATCTTCCACGTGCCCCTGCTATTCTCCCCACCTCAATACATTTGTCACCCCCGCAGTCTGAGAATCCCTGATCTGAATGGTAAAGGGCGAGCAACCTTTCCCCCTCTAATGGGTTGCTTTGAAAATCAGAGGAAGCTCCCTGTGGACCAGAAAGGATTAGGAGTGCGGGAAGGGTCTATGCCATGGATCCATCTGCTGTCTTTGTGTGCATCCTGCCTTTTTTTTCACTTGAACAGAATAAGGAATAAGAACATAAGTAGTGCCATTAACAGACCAAGGGTCCATCGAGCCCAGCATCCTGTCTCCGACAGTGGCCAGTCTTTGGGAGAAGTACTCGACAGGTCACAATGGACAGTCTATTCCCTGTTGTTCCAGCCCCCAACTGTAAGAGGTTATATCCCCAAAACCTGCTTGGCTAATACCGTTAATGGACCTATCCTCCAAGAACTTATCCGATCCCTTTTGAAAACTAGCTATTATAATTTTATTAGTAGTAGTATTTGTATAGCACCAGCTGTGTACCTGGCACTTTACAGAACAGTAAGATAGACGCGGTCCCTGCGTGCCTATGACTCACAATCTAATAGACACGGAGGGGGGAGACAAGGAGAGGGGACATAGGGAGAGACACGGGATAAATAACATTCAGCGGATGCCAAGTCTCTGGATGAAAACGGACATGACGCTAACCACCCTTTGACCACCCTTGGTGGTTATTTATGCATGTTGCAGGGCTGTATTGGTGCCCTATGCAGCCCCGAAACATGCATAAATGACCACCAAGGGTGGTTAGCATCATGTCTGTTTTCACCCTCAGGTGCACATGCTTGGCTTGGTTGCAGTTAGGCAGGAGTCTGCGGGGAGGGCAGCCGGTAAATATTGAAGGAAAGCTACACTACCCGGCCTTGACCACTTCCTCTGGCAGTAAGTTCCACAAGGCAATTGTACACTGATTGAAAAAATACTAATTTGTTTTAAATCTGGAGTAATCTTGGAGTAATGGGGAGGAGGGGCAACAGCGTAGGAACAGCTTTGTGGCTAGTGTAACTAACCGATGGGGTCAAGTCATAAGCTCTAAAGTGGGGTCTCTCTGACCTCCCAGGGAACCAAACCTGTTACCACTTTTTCCTCCTATGGCTAATTTGCATGCCATCATTCTGTTGGCTGTAATGAGTCCATGGCATGCTGAGCATGTATGCAAAGAGGTTGGATTCTGCCTGTTGGTGCTGAGAACATCCCTTGGGTTGATCAGTTATGAGTTTCCAAAGTTGTCCTGTTGCAAACGGGGAAATGCAAATCCTCACGGGGGAGGTCTCCAAAAGATGGCTGCTTGTGCCAGTGCTGCCCCAGGCCCCCCCCCCCCCAGTGAAATGCCACTCTTCCCCCACTCCCCATGGTTTTTTATGTTCTGTTCTTGTGTGTGCATCATTGAGTCAAGTAGGCAGCGCCAGGCAAGTTAATCCCTGGGGCGTTGCTTGCTGAGAAAGGCAGAATGTTCCACTGCGACTGGCAATTAAGGCTCCTGAATTACATGGCTCTAATAGGAGAGAAGGGCAGGGAGATTACAGGCTTGCTGGGTAAATAAATATTCTTATTTAAGGCATAATAAAGCGGCAAGATGGCCCTTGCGGTTGAGGCGCTGGACTGGGAACTTGGACATCTCAATTCTTTCCCTGACTCGCCATGTGAATTTGGACTTTTCAAGCTGAATCGCTGAAAGTGAATGCCTCGCTTCCCTTGGTGTTCACTGAGATTTCCAAAGGCAAAGAAGACTCAAGTGCCTAATTCCCATTGGTTTTTTAATGGAAGCTTGGTGCCACGCAGGGCACCACTGGAGTCAATGGCTCAGCTCCCACTGGTTTTTAATGGGGTAAAGGTTTTGCCCCTGTTGCTGTTTTTCTTTCCTGTGAAAATCTGCTCCCGATTGTCAGTGAAAGTCAGAAGGGTTTTGGTTCTAAATTTTCTTTCTTTCTCTCTCCTGCCCTCCTTAGGTTGCTTGCACACGAGACGGGGATGGGGACAGGACAGGGGTCGAGGAGGGAAGGGAAGGGACTGCCGTGAGCTGAAATCATGTCAGGAGGATCACACCAAGTTCTGCTTATGTGCAGCGGCATTTAACCCATTTCCGCTGTAATTATTTCAGTGACAGGAGACAGGCCTGGTTTTCAGCCCTGTCTCCCGTCACTGATATCAGGGCAGAAATGGGCTAATCACATGAAAAACCCTGCACGCACGAGCGGGACTTCACATGATCCCCGATGTGATTTTGGCTTATGGCAGTCCCCCTCCTCTCCTCCCCCTCCGTCTCATGTGCAAGTGGCCTTAGTCTGTCTGCAAAAAGGAGGTAGCAATACTTTCCACATCTGGAGAGCTGTTGTGGGAAGAAATCCAGAAATACTTCTGAGACGCTTGGCTACTACGTTGTCCTAGACGGAGGCCTCCAACCCAACCCCTTGAGGACCCCACCAGTCCTGTTGGGCTTGGGCTGAACTGGACTTCCCATGGGTGCGAGGCTCCACCCCCTACAGAACACTGTGACATGATGGGACTACGTGGGGGCAGGGGCGTATTCGAGACGAGGGGAATGCCTTAGCCCCGTCCCTTTGCTGACCCTGCCCATTATGGGGTGCCCAGATCATGGATCTGTGCCATGGATGTCATCCATTCAATTCAATTTATTGCAGTTACACTAGGCATCACAGAGGACACACACACACACACACACGTGCACACAAAAATACAAACAAAATCTGAACAGCTGCAACTTCGTCGTACCGGACCGTATAAGATATCCCAGCAGACAAAGCCCAGATTTAATACAAAGGAGATAGACTAAGCTGTCAATTCCAAGACTGTCTTCCTCTTTTGGATAGCAGCTGCAAGCACCATTACAATTACAGGCTGTAATAGTGGGATCCAAGTCCCACAAGAGGGATACCAGGGCCTCCTGTTGGCCCCCAAACCAAGAGCCACAGATTCAAAAATTTCAAAACGCAAATCGCTCTACATAGGACGATCAAAAAGAGCATGCAACAGGGATTCCACTGCCTGTTGAGAACAAGAAGTCCAGAGCCTCTGCAGAAAAAGGACCTTAGTAACCCTAACCCTCCGTTACTGCAGAGGGGATCATATCCAACCTAGCAAGCGTGAGAGCTATCCCACTGGAGCAATTTAGACGGGAAGAGAGAGAAGCAGCACCCCCAGGATAGATTGGAAAACATTTCTACATCGCCAAAATACTTTGGGAGTTAACCGCATCTCTTGAGCGGTGATTTTGGTGCTTAATCAAAGCAAGCACATTAAGGTAAGGTAAAGCAAGTAAATAGGGGGCCAAGTCTTCCCAGCAAAGTTTCTTTCCCGGTTTCCCACAAGCCTATTATCACCAATGCAGCGATTTAAAAAAAATAATAATTAAAAATAAATCCCTGAACATGCACAAAATGCGCCCTTTCCCAAAATGGTGCCAGCAGCATCACCACCATTTTGGAAAACGGTTGCACATACGCAGAACGGCCCTGGA
>QEPC01012362.1:4110317-4159547 GCA_003113815.1 Sphenodon punctatus
GCCAGGTTTTACAAGCCCGACGAAAAGTCAGCAGGTCCGGGGCCAGGCGAGCCTCCTCCGGGAGGGAGCTCCACAGCTGAGGTGCGGCCACCGAGAAGGCCCTCTCCATTGTGGCCCCCCGATTTACTCAGGGGACCTCTAAGAAGGCGCCCCAAGCCAACCGCAGGGGCCGCTCCAGGCCCCAGGGGGTGAGGCGGTCCCGCAGATAGGTCGGGCCGAGGCCGTGTCGGGCTTTAAAGGTGCGAACCAACACCTTGAATTGGGCCCGGAAGAAGCAATACCGATACTGACACCAATAACGGAAAATGAAATTTCATTACTGATTTTGTTGTTATCGGTTTCGTTATTGTAATAATGAAAACAAAAAAATGAAATTTTCTTTTTCGTTATAGAAATAGCCCCTAACGCAAATGGGAATTCCCATCAAATTTATGGTACCTGTTACTGTCTTGATCAAATTTGGAACTGAGCAGTACCCGTCAATTTTTGCTCAATTTGATGTTGTACCACTAATGCGTATTCGTTTCTGAGGTTACTGTTTGCAACTTTTCTTTCAATTTCTGTTCCTAACATAATATCGTGATTTCTGTCTGCATTTTATATTATGTTGGAAGCCGCCCCAAGATGCCGTAGGCATGGGGGGCAGCATATAAATATAAATAAATTAATTAAATTCTCTCTCTGGGTTTATTTGGACTATTATCAACTGTGTTACTCAGGTTTATTCTGTGTTTTTACTGTTCACTGACAGAACCCCCCCCCCCCCAAAATAAAACAGAAACATGATAATGCAGAAAAATCGGTAACTTGGAAAGACGGTTACGGTAACAGGTTTGTAAACAGAAAGCCGGTTAAGTGCAGTGGTATTTCCCAATATTTCAGGAAGTCAAATACCCGTATCGGTAAGCAGGACCGGTTTGGAAGCCAATACTGTTTCCCAAAATTGTGGATTTTCCTGTGAGTAGCAGTGTAGCTACATGTGTCCGCTTGAATCTAGACTCATTCATGAGACAGGCTGCTCATCTCTAGGGCTGGATTCTGTGAACTGAGACACTGACACAGCAAAGCTAAATTGTATGCCCCAGTTGCTAAACTGAAGCGGCTCAGAGACTGAATTATTGGTAACGAATCACGAGGATGATATTACAGAGCCTGAGGAGGCAAAACAACAGTTATGCTTTATTTACTGACACATTGAACCATTAGATTCTTTCTTCTCAAAAAAGATGAACACAAACGGTAATTATAACAAGTCTGCTTTTACCTCAACGGTTCCTCCTGCAGAATTGGGCACTGTAGAGGGAGTTTGGAAGCAAGAGTCAGGACTAGGTCAAGAGCTGCTTAATACTACAGCACTGAGACAGCTGCCAGGATGAATGCCAAGACTTTGCCTCATTTGCAAATATCTCCCTCTTTTAAGGCTATTGTTTAAAGTTCCCAGAAACCTCAATTACTGGGGGCATCCCCAGCTGATACAGAGAATTTAGGGCTTCCACCAGAGCCCAGAGACTCTGTGTCAAAAACCCAGAGAGTTAGCAACCCTAATCCTAATCCACAATTTGCACCCTCTACTTTATACCCACACAAGAGCCATACTAAAATAGATGGGGTGGTCCTCGGGGTGGGGGTGGGGGGTTCTGTTTTGTTTGTTTCATTTTTATTACTGGATTTAATTATAGATTTGGATTACAGATCCATATTTCAACAGAGATAACTGTAAAGTTCTGCATTTAGGTAAGGAAAATCAAATGCACAAGTATATAGGATGGGTGATACCTGGCTTGACAGCAGTGCATGTGAAATGGATCTTTTGGTTGTAGTTGATCACAAGCTGAACATGTCAGCAGTGCGATGCAGCTGCTAAAAAGGCTAATGCAATTTTAGGATGCATTAACAGAAGCACAGTGTCCAGGTCACAAGAAGTAACCGTTCTACTCTATTCTGCGTTGGCTAGACCTCATCTGGATTATTGTGTGCAGTTCTGGGCATCTCATTTTAAGAAGAACATTGACACATTGGAACGGGTTCAAAGGAGAGCGACACAGATGGTCAGGGGTCTGGAAACTGGGACCGCTTTTAGACGAGACACATTTGCACATGATTGTTAAAAAATGCGCTTGGTTTAATGCTCGTTTAAACACTTAAACCGTTTTAAATGTGCATTTGCCGCGAACGTGTAAAAGCCCAAACCGTTTTGAATGTGTTTTTTAAATAATGCGCATTTTTAAAAACTGGTTTTGAGCAACTTTGATGATTGGCAGGGGGGATGCCAAAACCGGTTTTTAAAAATGCGCGTTATTTAAAAACCACATTCAAAACGGTTTGGGCTTTTACACGTTCACGGCAAATACACATTTAAAACGGTTTAGGTGTTTAAACGAGCATTAAAACAAGCACATTTTTTTAGCAATCATGCGCAAATGTGTCTCGTCTAAAAGTGGCCCAAGTCCTGTGAGGAAAGGTTGAAGGAGCTGGGTATGTTTAGCCCAGAGAAGAGAAGACTAAGGGGAGACATGTGAGCCGTCTTCAACTATCTGAAGTGCTGTCGAAGAGAAGATGGAGCAGACTTGTTCTCTCCTGAGGGCAAGACTAGAACCAATGGGCTCAAGTGACAAGAAAGCAGATTTCAGCTAAACATTAGGAAGAGCTGTCTTAACGGCAAGAACTGTTTGACAGTGGAACAGACACTACCTAGGTCGGTGGTGGGCGCTCCTTCACCGGAGGTTTTCAAACACAGGTTGGACGGCCATCTGTCGGGGATGCTGTAGCTGTGGATTTCCTGCACTGGGCAGGGGTTGGACTAGATGACCTCTGAGGTCCCTTCTAACGCTAAGATTCTAAGATTCAAATATGATAAAAATATAAAAAATAAAAAAATTAAATTCCTGCGCATGAGCAAAATGGCCACTAAGCCGTTCTGCGCATGGGTAACCTTTTCCAAAATGGCGGCGGTGAGAGCACCGCCATTTGCGCAAGGCGCAGACCGGCTTCCCTTTTCCAAAATGGCGGCAACACCGTCGCCAACGTTTTGGGAAAAGTCGTGCGTGCGCAGAATGGCCCGTCGGCCCATTTTGTGCATAAACAAACAGTCATTTTCTTTTTTAAAAAATGTAGAACCAAACTGGAACCGACCTGTTGCAGCGTTGTTCCGGATCGGTTCAGATTTATCTGGAACGGCACGGAACGGGCCGATATGGATCTAGCCGAATCCGAACTGCCCACCCGTACGACGTAGCTCAAGGCCTCAGGGGGACGGGGGAGGAATATTCCCAATTGCTACGCTACTTGCTTGTCTATCCCGTCAGAGTGTAACGTCTAGGCTGGCCGCCTAGGTATATTCTTCCAGGCCTCTTATGAAAAATACATGTTCCTGCATTGGTGCCAGAGGTCCTGATGCAGGCCCTGCAACATGTATTTTTCATAAGTGGCCTGATAAAATATACCTAGGTGACAACCTTAGTAACATCACATTGGCTTCCCCTGACAAGATCATCTCATGAACCGCAGCTTATGAACTCCTTGGGGTAATTACAGGAAAGAGCTTAGCGCTGGAGAGAGGCTGGATGTGCAGCGGGAACGCCCTTTGGATTACTTTGTTTATCCATATTTTTATCCCTTCGTCCTTCCTTCAAGGTTCAGGGCAGGTTACCAAACATGACAATGCGTCTCAAATTCTCAAATAAACCAAATAAAGTGCCTCATAATATATTAAAGTACAGGAAAAGAAATCAGAGTAGAATCAAGTAAAGCCCTCCCTCACCCACAACTTCCTGACCCTATCCCCTCCTGCCTGACACCTGGTCAAACAGAAAGGTTTTACGTTGCCTCTGGCAGCTGCGCAGGTTTGGGCTTAGACGAATCTCCAAGGGGCGGGAGTTTCATCATCGTGGGGCAGACCCTGAGAATGCCCCTCTGTGTATCCTTGTGGTGGAAACTCGGTCGGCAGATGGGACCTGCAAGAGGATGCTCCCATCTGACCTTGGAGGCCGTGATGGGACATTATTAGGGCTGTTATTACTCGCCCACATGGCTATAACTCCAGTTTGCACTCCCCTCCCTCTTTCCCAAGAAGGAGTGCTCTGATTGCGGAGCACACGTATAAAAAGGAATAACGAAACTTGTGTGCCTGCTTGCCAAGCACAGGGCCAGCTGGAGATTGCTGGGGACTCCTCTTGTCTTTAGGGCTATTTATGGTAACTGAGTGATATTTATTGTAGGGACGTCGGATTCGTCATGCAGGGAAAGATCGATGGCCCACCTGGCTTGGTATTCTGTTTCCTGCACTGGCCATTAACAGATGCTTCTGAAATGGGAATAAAACACTCCATATGTATCCACTCCTATTACACCTTGAGGGACTATCGCTTCCTGATCCTACTTAGCGACCGACACGTGCTCTGCAGCCTCAGGATCAATTGTTCTTGCACTTACTCCGAGCTAGAGTCGCTTGGCTAGTAGCTTGGTTTTTTGTGGGATATTCTGACGTGGCCCCCGTGGCTGTGGAGTGTCACGACACCCCGTAAGGGGATGGAGGTATATCAGAAAAAAGCATGGCAACCCCTTTGCTCCGCCCCTGCTGGCCTGGCCCCACCCCCTCTGGGTGACAGCTCAGAGGAAGGTGAGTGATGGTCTCGGAGCCAGAAGGGATAAGGGTCGCCTAGCCCAGCCCCTGACCAGGTGGTGATTTAAAAAGGGTGGGGTTAGGGTTGCCACCGAGGTAGGGGTTTAGGACTCTGGGGGTGGGGTTTAGCAGATCAAAGGGCAGAGCACCCCCCCCCTTCCCAATTACGCCACAGTGTGTGCCACTGAGTCCTGACCCCCATGCCAGCGCCTCTAGGGGCTACTGCTGTATGAATGATAACCTGGCAGCAGGCAGACAGAAATGTGGAGATCACGTTTCACCTTTGTCCCGACCTCAAGCCTGTAGCCATAAAAGAGCTTTTGCTTATCTCGTTAGTACGTCCCAAGTGGTTACACATAGCATATTGCGTACACACACACACACACACACTCCCAGGGCCGGCCATTGCCTCGGGCCTGGGGCTTTCTCTCGCATGTCTGGGGCCCCTGCAGAATGCCCTCCACTGCAGGGGCCCTGCTGACTTTCCACAGCAGCAATAACGGCACGGCTCCCGCCTCCCAGTGGGGCCCCAAACCCGATGGGCTTTAGGGCCCTGTGGCAGCTCTGACCCTCTGGCAGCTTTCTTTGTGCTGGTTCTGGAGGGCTGTACCTCCCCTTTAAAAGAGGTGTGTATTTTTCATAAGTGTCCTCTTTTAAAGGGGAGGTACGGCCACCCCGGACGGCGCAGGCAGGGGGCGGGGCATAGCTAGATTGGAACGGAGGCCTCTTCTCTGGCCCCCACATGAGATGCACCTGCATTATTCCCTCCCGTACACACAGTGCCTCCCCCAGTTTGCGGGCCCTGCTGCACCTATTCTAGCGATGTCCCTACTCCTGGGGCTTTGGCCAGGCCTTCCAGGACGTCCCAGCAAGGGGGAGAGGGGCTCCCAGTCTCATCCCACCATGTGGCCATACTGCCCTCACCCCCATGCAGGGGTCTGGCTGGTGGCAGCAGCTGCTGCTTGAGCCATCCCCCATGGGGTTGGGCGGGGAGGCATCAGGGCCAAACCTTTTATTTTAGCTCTGGGCCCCCGCAAATTCTATGGCCGGCCCTGCCCTCCTTTCTTATACACATGGAGGACATAGAATCTACAATGACCCCACTGGGGGCTAGGGTGGCCGTACCTCCCCTTTAAAAGAGGGCACTTATGAAAAATGCCTGTTGCGGGGCTGCATTGATTCCAGTGTAGCCCTGTACCATGCATTTTTCATAAGTGTCCTCTTTTAAAGGGGAGGTGTGGCCCCCCCTACTGGGGGCTGATCCGAACTCTGTCCATCAGTAAGAATACACCTCGCCCCCTGGCTTCCAGCTACTTCGCTAATCCTGAGGGGTGAGTGTAGCTTGACCAGCCCAGATGCCTTGAAGTTTCTATTCTCCGATATTCTGTTCTGCCTGGCTAGGGCTAGGCTGCTTCTCACCCCCCACCCCATCTCTTGTAGGGTCCCCACCCAGGCACATTTTAAAGGAACGTTTATGAAAAATACATGTTGCGCCTAAGGCACCAATGCAGGGCCCTGCAACATGTATTTTGTATAAGTGTTCCTTTAAAAATGTGCCTTGTTGGCACTCCTAGTCTCCTGCCCCCATCTTGCGTGTGTCTAGCAACCCCTGACTCCCAACCCAGCACTGACGTGGTGGTATCCTCCGCGCTCAAGGTGACTAAGAATGCTTTGCCTGTCGATGAGGAAATCTCTTTAAGCTGATGATCAGCATAATGGGATTTTGGAGTCCGGCATATGGTGTTGAAGTAGAAGGCGGGCTAGTTGCTAGCGGGCACTAATGCAGGAAGACCCCCAACAATCCTGCATCCACTCCTAATTCCAACCGCGACGATTGCTTTCCGTGATTCTCTTCGCCAGCAGCGCAGATCTTAAAGAACGGCGATGGCAGAGCAATTGGTTTCTTTATATTCTAATGAAAAGAAGATCCTGGCTTGCATGCTCGTTTTTACCAGGTACTGATCAATGGAATGCCACAGAGCAAGAGAAAGGTTTCCATTTTTAAAGGGTCTGCTTGCACGTAAGAATCAATACACACTGCTGTTGAGAATCCTGGCTTTGCATCGCTGAAAAGGAGCCAGTTCAGTCTATTAAAGTGGCTAGTGACTTGTTGGATTCAGAACGTTTCATAGCAACAGACTGAAGTGGTAAAGTTGAGCCTTCTTCCCCGAACAATTCAAAGTTTTAAAGTAGCCTTTTCCGGGGTGGTTAGTTTCCTCCTTGGGTGGGAGGAGGGGCTGGGAGAGAAAGAGAGAGAGAGAATGTCTTGTGTGTTATAGAAATTAGGGATGGTCCTCCAGCAGAAATGATGGAGACGGTTCCATTGCGGTTTGTATCTGTAAATGTCCGGATTTAAATATTGATTCGTATTAGGGATCCATATTTAAATCCATCTAAAAATAAAAACGAATTCTGCACATGCGCACGCCTGTTTCCATGAAACTGACTTCACAGCACTCTATGGGAGAGGAGCACACGAACCCCAAACTCCAAAGAGCCCTGCTGCATTTCACTCCGACTAGGCTCAGTGCCCAGTGCAGCCAAGCTCAGGTTAGACCCAGGCCTGCGTAGGGGCTCTGTGCTGCTGATACATTTTCAAGCTCTCCTCTATAATCACGAAGACACAAAATCTCTGGGTGCAATCCTTACTCCATTGAAGTTCACGGCACAACTCCTATTAATGTCAGTGGAGAAAAAAATTTACACTTTGTGCCTTATAGTGAAAGTTGAGACTTTCCCTATTTCAGCAGCAGGACTATTCATTCAGCACTTGATAGAACATTTGTAGCCTGCTCACAATGGCAGTTCGGGGAGGCTCACAACAAAACCTCCCTCAAGATTGATGGGGAGCCATTGATGAACACTCTTTGGGGATGGTTTTTCAACTAGCTGTAAATCCACCTAACGGTAGTATCATCTAGACCACATTTTACCAGCTTGTCAACAAGGATACCATGGGAGACTGTCAATACTTTGCTTAAATCAAGATATATTACATCTACAGTGTTCCCATGATCCACTAAACTAGTAACTCGATCAAAAAAGAAAATAAGATTAGTTTGGCATGACTTACTCTTAAAAAACCCATGCTGGCCTCTAGCAATCACAGCATTTTGTCCTAAATGCTGACAGACAGACTGCTTTATAATCTGTTCTAGTATCTTTCCAGGTATCAATGTCAGGCTGACCAAATCCTCCTCGTTGAAGATAGGGGTTACATTTGCCCGTCTTCAGTGTTCCGGCACCTCACAAAGATGATAGAGGTTCTGAGAGTACATGAGCAAGTTCGTTCAGTACCCTAGGATGTTAATCCATCTGTCTCCGAAGACTTGAACTCGTTTGAAGTAGCTAGGTATTCTCTTACCATCTCTTTTTATCAACGTTACGGCCGTTGCTGGCTGGGGTGGTTAGTGCCTCCCTTCGGGAGGGCAGGGTGCCTGAATGCCTGAAGGAGGCTGTGGTTAGGCCCCTGCTCAAGAAACCATCTCTTGATGCTGATGCGCCTGCCAGTTATCGGCCGGTCTCTAATCTCCCCTTTTTAGGGAAGGTTATTGAGTGGGGTGTGGCACGGCAGCTCCAGGAACATCTGGACCGCACCAGTTTCCTTGACCCCTCTCAGTCTGGGTTTTGGCCTGGGTATGGTACGGAGACTGCATTGGTGGCCTTGGTTGATGATCTCCGTCTGGCATTGGACCAGGGTCGTCAGACCTTATTGGTCCTGCTAGACCTCTCAGCTGCATTCGACACAGTCGACCATGAGGTGTTGGTGACTTGCCTGCGGGCCCGTGCCGGGATTGGAGGGATGGTCTTGGACTGGTTTCGTTCGTTCTTGGCCGGGAGAACTCACCGGGTGGTCTTGGGGGAGTGTGCGTCTTCCCCCCAGGACCTCATGCGTGGAGTCCCGCAGGGTGCCATTTTGTCCCCCCTCTTGTTTAACATCTATATGCAGCCGTTAGGGGAGATCGTGAGAGGATTTCAGAGCATGCAGTGTCATCAGTATGCTGATGACACTCAGCTCTACCTTTCTTTTTCCATCGACCTAGGCCGTGCAGTCTCTTTATTTTCCCAGTGCCTGTCGGCTGTGGGGGCTTAGCTGAGGTTGAGCCATCTGTAGCTGAATCCTGACAAGACGGAGGGGATGTTGGTGGGTGAGGGCCTGGGGGGCCTGGAAGTGGTTGAATCTCCTCTTGTGTGGGTGGGTTCGCCTCCCATGGTCCCGCAGGTACGGAGTCTGGGCGTGCTCCTCGATTCATGTCTCAGCCTGGAATCTCAGGTTGTGGCCGTGGCAGGGAGTGCGTTTCGGCAGTTACATCTTCTCTGGTGGCTTTGGTCGTATCTCTCAGACTCCGACCTCGCCACTGTCATCCATGCCTTCATCACCTCGAGGCTGGATTACTGCAACGTGCTCTACGTGGGGCTGCCCGAGAAGCTGGTCCGGAGGCTGCAGCTGGTGCAGAATGCCGCGGCCCGTCTCCTTACAGGGGCGGGTCACAGGGAACACATGACACCAGTGCTCCGGGCTCTGCACTGGCTGCCTATAAAGCACCAGGCTAGGTTCAAGGTGCTGGTTTTGACCTTTAAAGCCCTTCACGGCCTGGGCCCTGCCTATCTGCGGGATCGCCTCACTCCCCATGTGCCCGTGTGACCGCTGAGATCGTCCGTGGGGGCCTTTTTTGTAGGTTCCCCGGGTGAGGTGGGTGGCCACTGATGTGAGATCTTTTTCAGTGCCTGCCCCCGTGGTGTGGAATTCACTCCCGGAGGAGGCTCGGTTGGCCCCCACTCTCCTGTCATTTCAACCTTTGTGTAAGACCTGGCTGTTCCACAAGGCCTTTGGCGAGGGGGGGGAGGGTGGGGGAGGGGGGGATTGGGAGGGAGGGTGTGTTTTTATGACTTGTTTTAAAATTTGTAGATTTATTTTAAAATGTTTTATTGTTGAAATTTTTTTGTGCATGTTGTTCTCTGCTCCGAGCTGCCTTTGGGCAGGAAGGGCGGGATATAAGTTTTGAATAAATAAATAAAATTAAAAACACCTCAAATCACGAGACTTCTCATAAAATTGAGAGAGGTGACAGCAATGATATTTTCTTGCTGAAACCAAAAATATGTGAGGTTGGGAGCTTGGCTTGAAGAGGTGGAAGAAGAAGGACCTCTCCATTATGCATAGAAATAAACCTCTTTGGTTAGTGGCTACCGGGGAATTTTCTCATCCTTGCAAAACTCTGCTTGCCTCTCGTGGGGGATTTGAGGTTCATGTTTAATAGCTGAGTCGAGTCCTGTTTAGTTTGACGTTTCTCCTCCTCAGGATTATACGCAGTTCTGTGCCTGAGCTAGGCATTTTCCGTGGGGGATGTGCTTTGTTTTTTGCACGGTGGGTCTGCCTGAGGTCCAGAGATGAAAAGCAAAAAGCTGACCTCTCTCTTTGCTTGAATTGATTTTGTAAAGACAATTAATGAATGACCTTGGAACTTGCCACTTGACTTGCCTACTTCGCTTGGGCACCTTTATTGTGCTCAATGGCTTAATTTTCTTCATCTAACTTCCTGTTTTCCATCCTGGTTGTTTGTTTCTCCTTTCACTGTAATGGTGGTGTCCCTGTATAGATGCGTTTTTCGTTGACCCCCTGATCTCTTTTACTCTCTACTAGAGGTGGATGTCTGGAGGGAATTATGGATTTGGATCTGTATTACGGATCTGGATGTTTAATTCTGGATTTAATTCCAAACCTGTATTATGGATCTGTATTTAAAGCAATTTAAAAATAAAAAAACTAATATATATATATATATATATATATAATATAAGTTTAAAAACCATTGCCCATGCACAAATGGCCACCAAACCTTTCTGCCCACCCATGCCCTTTTCCAAAATGACGGCAGCAGCATCGCTGCCATTTTGGGAAAGGGCATCCAGCCTGCGCGTGTGCAAAATGGCCACGTGCCCGCGCAGACTGACTGTCCTTTTCCAAAATGGTGGCGACGCTTCCCATTTTGCACTTTCACCAACACGTTCACTGTTCCGTGCAAAACGGGAAGCGGCTCGTCACCATGATTGCTACAGCGCGAGGGCAGAGCCGTAAGGAGGAAAACTGTAATTCAATTCCTTGCGACTTTCAAGAGGAAAGTTGCTTTGTTGGTCCCAAGTGTGTGTGTGTGTGTGTGTGTGTGTGTGAGAGAGAGGTTCAGATGGTCTCTCTCACTCCGGGCTGGCCTTACTGCGGGGCGGCCGGCGGAATAATAGGGCCCTGCCTTTGTCCCCCGCCCTGGACCCTGCATATTGTAAGGCCGGCCCTGCTTTCACTGAATGGGCTTCTATTGGTGAAAGTATCCAAGCTATCGGGCCACACAGCGCCCTTCCTCAGGCATGGAACAAGTGCAATCAAAAGAGTGAGCAATGCAGGCCAGAGAGAGATGGCAGCAATCACTTAGGAGGGCGCTGTTAGGAAAAAGAAAGCCATTGGCATTTCCATACCTCCCAACATTTTCACCTTGGGTAGGAACACCCTGCTTTTGCAGCAGAAGCCCCTGGTCCTGCCTTTGGAAGGCAATATTTCACTTTGGGAGAAAACCGCCACCAGGGAATCTGGTGCACGGCAACTGTTGCTAGAGCCGCCCTCTCTTGCCAGAGCCAGGCTGCTGCCGCTGCCACTCACTACTGGTAGAGGGTCTGCTGGACTGGGTGCGAGTGCTGAGAGTGCATTTGTGTGCGTAAATGTGTGACAAAAGCCATACAGGGGTAGTGGCCTCAGCTGTGGGACTCATGGCAAGGGGTAGATAGCTCTTTGAGTGTGCTGTGGCTTCCGCTGAGCCACCTAGGAATGAACATTGCCAGAGACAGGATGTTTAAAGTGGCCAGATTTTGAATACCTCAATGCAGGATTCCCAGCCTGCCTCCAAATTTGCATAATTTATGTTAATATATACATATTTAACATAATGTGTATGAAATATGCACATTTAAAATAGCACACTGCATAACTTTGGGGGAAAGCTTTTTTAAAAAAACAAAGTAGTAGGTTGATCATTCACTGCCACTCACTCACTCACTCATAGACAGGAAGTCACTGGCAGACAGACTCACTCACTCATCCACTGATAGACACCCCCCCGGTGCCAAGTACATCGCTGGTGCTATATAATAATAATGCCACAGTCCCTTGCAGGCAGGCAGACAGACAGACTCACAGGTGATGGAGGTAGCAGGGGCAGGGCTGGCTCTTGCATTGCCTGTAAGCCAGGAGGGACATTTCAATACTATAGTCCTGCCGGCCTCGCCTCCCATGGACAGCATTACCAGCACAAGCCGGATTGTCCCGCCTACGGCAAGGCATCTAGTTGCTGTAAGGAGACAGAGCTAGGTCTGACCCAATATTAGGTTTCATCCCTTGTCTCTCTCTATGTCCCCTCTCCTTGTCTCCCCCCTCCGAGTCTTTTAGATTGTAAGCCGTAGGCAGGGACCGCGTCTATCTCATTGTTCTGTAAAGCACCAGGTACACAGCTGGTGCTATACGAGTGCTTATAATAATAATAATTAATTAATAATTAATATAATATTCTTGATGCATTCTGGGTCTGATCCAAAGACAGTTTTAAGCCTCTCCATCACCTCCAATGGGCTTTTGAATCGGGGCCATAATGTGTCACGGTAATCTTGTCCTGTTGCTTCACAAACACTATATACCCCTGCCTCTAAAGCCAGGTAGAAACCCCTCTCATCCAAGCTTTGGGGGATTTCTGAACTCTGTGGCTTCAGACCATCGCTGTTGAAATAGCAGCTTTTTCCTCCCGAGAGGAAGCGACATCTGCTTCTTGAAACCAATGTGGAAGTGAGTGTTGGGGGGCAATCAGTCAGCCAATGGCTATTTTAATTTGGAATTGAAAGGAGGAAGCTACAGCAATATTTCAGGGGATCAGAGGTGATGTGCATTAATAACAGAATGAGCCGTGTGCCCGGGGGGAGGGAAAGATTTAGGCTTAAGAAAATCCTTTGAAAGGTTTGTTATACATTGTGGTTTGGCGTCCTCCATCAAATAACTGCACACTCTCTTCTCCCTTCCCCTGTATTTTATATGTGTGTGCATGGATACACACGCACACCCCAGAGGCGGGGGCTGTGTATTCTGCAAAAAAATCTTTTTCTAAATTCTGCAGCCAGGAATCCAGATTGTGCAAACTGGAAAACTCCAATGTTGCAATAAAGGTAAATTATGCAAATTCACTAAACCTGAAAATGATGCCTGTTTCTGAAAGAAAACAAGGTTCCCAGCAGGCCATTACACCGCATGTCTTCAAAACACAAAAGGCCACACTCTTCTCTCCAGCAGAGAATTGTCAGTGGCTTCTTTGAAGCAGTTCTGGCAGCAGTACCCACAGTCCTAGAAAACATGCAAGCAGCTCAGAGTGCTGGCATCCTATTGGCTAGTTGATGATGGTGATATCCCATTGGTCAGTTCCCAAGTGTTTAATTTCTGTGAAGTTCAACCAAATGTAAAATTCTGCAAAACCAGCTGTTATCGCAGCAGCGCAGAATTCACGGGGCCCCGGCCACTGGCTTGTCAGTCACCATCACACATAAGGTATAAACAAACAGCAGCTCTGAATTTGCCCCTGGATGCCCCCGTCACCCCCCGGGTCTGCGTGAAGGGCACCCGCTCGATGTGCAGTGCGGAACAGGCTGGGGTTCTGCAAGCTCCAGGAGCTTGCTCCATGGCACAGCTGTCTGTCTGTCTGTCCGTCCCTCTGTGTCTACCTGCCTCTTGCTGCATTCAGCACTATAGAGTTGCGGGCAGTCACCTAGATCACCGCTAGAGCGACCCGCGGCTCTATGATGAGGGGGGGCGGCGCGGAGACGGACCATGACCAAGAGTCACCGCTGGTCTTTGTGATGTGGAGCCCACAGTGCGGCTCCAGTGGGTTCCCTGTCTTCTTGGAAACACCCACTATGCAGAGTAATTACCCCACTATTATATTAGAGAGCAGGATCAAAGGCTAGTGGCAGTCCCATCCCTCTTGCACACTCATGGTTCTCAGTTGGGTATTTTCTGTCCCTACTGATGTTATTGGGAAAGCAGAATACGCAGATGAGGTATCTTGTAAAAGTAGCTTCTGGGCAGGAGAGCAGCTGGATTTACAGGCAATGTGACATTGTAGATGTCCCCGTAGCGATGGATTCCTTGAGCTCTTGGAGAAGGCCCCTCTGTTCTGTAGTTGACACACAAGGGACTTGGAGATAAGGCTCCTGGGTTGTCTGCTGGCTAGCAGTGGGGTACTTGGCAGGTCACTGAAGGGCTTTGTGCCTTGGTTTCCTCATCTGTCAAATCATGCTTGGCACTCCGACAGGGACTTCCACACGAGTAACTTTCCACATTTATTCATTTCCTATCACAGCGCCACTCTGAGGCTTTATACCTACTTTACAGATGGGATAACTAGGGGGTTGGCCTTGTCCAAAGTCACACAGCAAGTTTTTTCTGACTGCAGGGGGAAGAGTCTCAAGGATCCATTTGCCTCCAGCCTCTAAAAGCCTTTAAATGGGCCCATACGGTGTTAGGAATTTACCTGGTTTCCCTCCCAAGCACAACTCCCGATTGGGATCTTGGTCACCCCACCCCACAAATCAAACGTTTAATTGGATACAACACTATTTTATTTTCTTAACCACGCAGATAACATACCATCAACACAGTTCTTGGATAGATCTAGCCCTGTCTACTCAACACATTAAAAATACATGTTTCTTACGTGTCCTGCAGACCACAGTGGCGAGCGTTGGTTTGGAGAGGTCGGTATAGGTGGGCGCCTGGGGGGTCCATACCCGGGAGAGGTGCCCCTTGTAGCTGGATCTTTTGAGAGCAACGATAAGGATCAACAGCCCAGTGGCTCACTGCAAAGCTAGCTGAAGACATCTTCCTGGAGTTTGGGCTTCTGTTTTATAGCCCTCTGGGCAGGAGAATGTTATTGTTATGCTTGTTCCTGGGTTCGGGTGACCTTCTGGGCGGGAGGGCATTATGCTGGTATGGTTGGTGCAGGGTCTCATGTCACTATCTTGTGGGTTTCTGCTGACCCCATTCTTATGCACATCTCAGTCTTTCTCTCTTCAGAACATCCAGGCCCCATTCCTCCGGGCAAGGCCGAACCATCTGTGCTTCAAGATGAGATTAGGGTTTTCTTCCTGCCCTGGCGCCCTCAAGGCTGTTAGCTGGCCGATACCCATTGTCTTGCATCAGTGGGGGCATCATCTGCTGAGTATCACTGGTGTTATCTTAGGTTTATACATTTTCTTGCCCTGTTTACTTCAACTTCTCCAATCAGTCTCTCCCCTTTTCCATGAGGCAGCGTTTCCTCATCACTGTGATCTGAGGCTCATGGCTTAAGTTAACTAGTCCTGTTCTTTGGCTTGTACCCATAATGCTTTTCATCATAAACCAACATACTCTTATTCAGTCTAACAAAAATATGTATTTTCACTACTGGTTACATTTGATCTAATGTTACTACACATACATGTACCATTAGTAAATATAGGGCTACAAAGGTGGGTTTCAATCACTGTGTCAAATAAAATATAATCTTTTCATAACAACGGAAGCCCTTCAGAGTACGAGCTGTGCCTAGACTTCGATCTCCATTTCTCTATAGGAAAAGTCAAGTCAATTGATGCACAAGGCAAACCAGGAGACGCACACACAGTCAATAAGCCTATAAAAGTCTCAACCAATTGCAATGGTGAGCTTTCTGCATGTTAAAATGACCTTGAATGAACTTAAGTAGGGATAAGTCATTTGCTGGGATTGAATGTCTGTGAGCAGAGCTGGATGCTGTCAAGAAAATGTAGCAAGAGAGTGTCTCTGGCAACCAGAAGATCCTCCTTGGATCATCTGATGGCTTCTTGGTGTAAGAGGTGCAGGGCACAGGTCCTCAAGAACCCACCCTTTAGCATTGTCCGAATCACAGAAGCCGAAATGAAATCCTACTATGATTTCCTCAGGAAGTGCACCCAGCTCGAGAGGACGGCACGGCAAGGTAGGTGCGACTTCTTAAAAGGAAAGGTCATAGCAGCTTGGTTGCCGCCGTGTTAAATTGTCATCAGATTTGCAGCAAAATCTCTGGTATCTTGGATGGCGCTTTAATCTCTTCCTAAAGCTTTCCGCTGGGAGTAGGCGATAAATAATTAAAAAGAGAACTGATAGGATCCTGATCTCCGTTGGGCTGGGTGGGGGGTGGGGGGACCCTGCTCGCGAAGAGATTTACGGGAATGTAACTGAGAGAGGCATGTGAGCCAGGCGAGAAATGCAATTGGAATTAACATTGTCTGGGGTGACTAATAGGCTAGAAAGCCCAATAGTGGCGGTTCTGGTTGGGGGAACTTACAGGCTGCAGCCCCACACAATATAGCTTAGGCAGACCTGTAAAGTAGCCTATGATGAACTCTGCATCTCTCAGACACGCTGCCTTTCTCTATCCCCCAGCACCTCATTTACAAGAATCTAGTTTTATAAATGTTAGCAATGTGTTTAAAAAATTTGAAACTGTTTTTTTATATTGTATTTTCTTAATTGCGAGCCATCCCGAACTGCCATGTGGGCAGGGTTGAAATAAATTAAAAAAACCTGCCCCCAATGGTGGCTTCATTTAAAAAAAAAATAAAAAAATTAGATCCCTGTCTTGCCCTCTCCCAAAAACCACAGGTTCAGAGCTGGTTACAATAAACCCAAATACAGACATTAAAAGAATTCGATAAATCCAGTTTAAAATTCACTCCATGCCCCTATCTTTAACCCATCCCTGGTCACCAAAATCCCACCTAAACAAAAATGCTTTGTACTGTTTCTGGAACGTGTACAGGCTCGGGTGAACCTCAGGAGAAGCATGCATTGAGAAATAAATGAATTATGCATTCATTGAGGAGCTAAGCATTCCTCATCCAGGCAAAAATCCCTTTGAAATCCATAAAAGTTGTGTGTGTGCTGAGAATGGGACAGGCATAGGGTCCAATATTTGTGTTTTAGTGTTTGTGTTTGCTCATGTTCACCTCATTCTCCTCATCACGGCCAGTGTGGAAAACGCCATAAACACGGGGCAATGCATATGGGTTATTTTGGCGCAAAAGTGCAGCGAGGTTCTGCCAGTGTGACAGGCCTGGTGTATAAGGAAAGGAAAATGCAGTTAAAACTGCTGCTAAGCTACCTACAAAAATTGGATACTTGTGACTGTGGAAATAGAGACTGTGGGACTTCTGTTGGCTTCCAGGGGAACCGTGTATCACAGAGGCCTTCGACAAGGCCTCAAACCCAGCCGTATCATGTGCTGAGGATTGCAGAAATATGTGATTATGATGGCAAGACATGAGAGAGAGTAGGGTTGAACTGAATATTCATGGTGAATATCTAATGATTTCTTCTGCTTCAATCAAGGCAGCAAGGTGGTTACAAATCATTATTTTGTTCCCACCTCATTTGTGGAAACCAATATCTGTTTTGGTTATTTTGGCTGATCTGGTATTAGAGCTGAACTGAGTTTTCGCAGTGAACGCTGTTTTCATCAAAAACAACCCATTCCCCGCTTTCCTATCAATTTGGGAAGACTTACCCATTTGTTCAGGTTTTTATTTGGCATTTATTTCAACCCAGAAGTGCTGAAAATGACTGAAATGTTGTAAAGGGGCTGGAAATTTGCCTTTAGACCTATCAAAAGCAACAAATGGTCCTAAAGAATCCCAAATGTGAAAAATAGCACAAACGTTCTGCAAGTTTCCCCCAAAGAGGTGAATTTGTGTCACTTTGGAAATGGCCATTTTCACCCCAGCTCTGTTGGGTGTTTTATTTATTTATTTATTTATTTATTTCGTTAGATTTCTTGGCCACCCCCTCCTGCCACAGCAGCTCGGGGACGGCTCACAACAAACAAAATCATAAAAATATAGTCAGTTAAATACAACCATAAATGATAAAGTACCAATAGCAATAAAAATATAAAAACAGTACAAAATAATATATATACCCCATGGCAGAGCTAAAAACCCAGCCGCCCATCTCCCTCACCAAAGGCCTGGCGGAACAGCCAGGTCTTGCACTGTCTACGGAAAGAGGGGAAGTCTGGAACCAGGCAGACCATTGTTGGGAGGGAGTTCCACAGCCTCGGCGTGGCGACCGAGAATGCCCCCCTGGTTGTCATTTTGGTTCCTTTTGGTAACTGAGTCGCTACAGTTACTTTTAGTCACCTTTATTTATTCAAATGTATATGCCACCTTTCCCATTCAGCACTAAATAAATAGTGCTGAAAAGTAGCCAAAGTGACGGAAATCTCTGAATAGACAGATATGCTAATATTGTTTCCATGGCAAAACCGTATCCTGTTATTCAGTGGGTTATCCAAATATCTGAATAATTTTCACAATCACAAAAACTCCTATTTGTTTCCGCAGTACTTTACAGGTCAGGATTATTAACTAATTATTTCTGCTTAAATGACCAACAATGAATTGGCTGTTTTTCGGGCTTCGGCCTGCCTAATACTGCAGTGCCTGCTTCCTCTTTATTGTGGCAGCAAAATGTCAAAGTCTAACCTGGAGGGCATCATTAGAGCTGCTGTTCTTGTAACCGCTGCCAAGCCCCTGCTTGTTCTCGCACTCTGTGTTTCCTATAGTCATGGCCAACAGCTACCAAATCTTAGACACAGATGTCAGAAGATTAAAAGTCATATAAAATGGCTCTAGGTTTAAGTTACCATCTTGGCTGATTCAATCCAATTAGTTGCATTAGCGGCAGAACCAAAATACTGCAGCTTCAAATGCCCCGAAACTTTGCGGCCATTTGAGTCCAGATCTGCAGCTGAACTTCTCAGTTGGGGTCACACTCCTGCCTTTGGAGATTTTCAGATCCAGAAGTGGTGACTTAGCAAGCTTTTCCACATAACAGACCAAAGAGAAATGGCACTGACAGAGAAAAGAAACATCCCTAGCCATGATGATGAAGATGACAGATGTTTATACCATGATGTTTCCCAAATGCTTCAATCAGGTTAAGGGGTAAAAAAATGTTCAAGGCATGTAGGCTACTTAAGATCCTACATCTCATTCTGAAAAACAAACACATAGATACCCAACTCCTTTGAAAATCTGTAAGTGCCGCTGTTGGTGTTTGCAATCTATATGATTGGTCACCTAAAAAGAGGGAGTTAAGTTCCTAAGTAGAATTGAAACGGGTAGGGTGATCTGTTGGGTGCTGATGGGTAAAGCAGAAAATCACCACTACAAGTTGGAAAACTGGCACCAGAAGTTGGAAATTTGGAATGAAAAACAGTAAATGGGTACATTGAGTAGCCCAGGGGTGGGGAACCTCCAGCCCGCAGTCCACTTCCGGCCCGCGGGGCTTGTTCCCATGGCCGGCCGACCTCTAAGGCCTTCCCCATTGCGTACAGCCCATTGCCTGGCTCGCTGTGGCCCGAGCGGGGCTTTGCAGTCCGCACGCAATGCGGAAGGCCTAATCTAACCGACCCACCTGGAGCTGTTGCTGGAGCCCAGCTGCAGCTGCTACGTGGCCTGGAGGCAGAGCCCTGTGGAACCTACATGCCAAGCTGCGCCACTGGACTCTGCTGCTACCTGCACCCTGGCGCCAAGCTGCCCCTCCAGGGGCTGGGGCTGGGCCAGGGCACCTGCGGCCATGGGTGGGCTGCCAATGGCACCGAGTACGAGGCCGGAGGCCAGTGCCGAGCCGGGTGCAGGTGAGTTCGGGAGCGAGGTGGCGTGTGTGTTCTGTGTGTGTGTGTGTTCTCTGTGTGTATTTTGTCTGTGTGTGTGTGTGTGAATATTGTAATAGTTTTACTTGCTTTAAATTGTTTGATTGCCTAATTTATTTTTAATTTATTTTAATGGATTTTAATTGATTCAATTTTAAAATTGATTTTAATTAGCTTTGACATGTGGCCCCCAGCATGTTCGGGGGCCGACAATGCAGCCCCCGGCCTCAAAAAAGGTTCCCTGCCCCTGGAGCAGCCCATCGGGCACTAATCGAATAGCGATGAGTCCCCCATGTGACTGGGCCAGGTCGATTTAGCCCAATTTCAGTGGGCAGACCCATTTTTGCGGATGCTCATTTCAGTTCCACTCTTAAGGCTCTGGTCCGCAAAGAGCTCAACCAGCAGAGGTTGCCGTCCCCCCCCCCACTGTGGTTTGTGCCAGTTCAGGGCTTTGAAAATTGGAACCAAAGTCACTCCTCGTGCTTTTGCAGATTTCCCCCTGGGGCCCTGAAGAAGTGACTTGGAGACTACAATGACTCAATTCCCCACACACCAGTTCCCGAACACCCCACCACGTCTGTTGCTGCCCTAATGCAAAATGAACAGTGTAGCAGGAACGGGTTTACACAGTGTAAGTCCATGCAGGATCTTGCCCCAACATCCACAGGGAATTCAGCTCCTCGGTGCTCTTTATTTACACTCCACTGTCCCATCACCTTTATACAGTCATATCCACACTCCGTATACTCCACAGTATTCGCAGTCACAATCCCTCCTGCAACCCTTCTTTGACCAGGAGACAGAGTCTTACCTCGACTCCTGTCTCCTCCAAGCTTCTCCTCCAGACTGAGCCTTCCCCTGGCTCTTAACCCTGAGCTGGCTCTTCCACACCTGGTTACAGCTGTTCCCCAATTACCCTGGAGATGCACCTTCTTTACAGCTTTAAGATGCACCTCCTTAAAAGGGCCAGTGGCTCACAGGGACTCTGTCCTGTTACAAACGGAGTTATTTCCCTCGCTCCCACCTGTCCCCCCTTGTTGCAATCCAAAACTCTGCCGCCAAGATCATTCACTCTGCCCGTCGCTTCGACCATGTAACGCCTCTCCTCCTCTCCCTTCACTGGCTCCCCCTTCCTGAACGTATCCTGTTCAAACTCCTGGTTTTCACGTTCAAATCGCTCCATGACCAAGCTCCCCCTTACCTCTCGGACCTAATCGCCCTACGCACTCCTGCGCGCGCTCTCCGCTCTTCCTCTGTCCCCTCCCTCGCTCTCCCTCGTTTCTCCTGCTCGCCCAACCGCCTTCGTCCCTTCTCCCTCGCTGCCCCGCATGCCTGGAACTCCCTCCCTGCCGACATCCGCCTTGCCTCCTCCCTCCGCTCCTTCAAATCCCTCCTCAAGACCCACCTTTTCCATGCTGCCTTTCCCAATGCCCTCTAGTCTTTCCCCTTGCTCTTACTGTCAGCCCTCCTCTGCTGACTGCTGCTACCGACCACCTTGTAACCAAGCCAAGTACACGCACCTGAGACTTCGCATCCGCCTGAATGTTTGTTTGTCTTCTCCCATGTCTCTCCCGCTGTCCCCTCTCCCTGTCTCCCCCTCCTTGTCTTTTAGATTGTAAGCCACAGGCAGGGACCGCATCTGATTGTATGTTCTGTACAGCGCCAGGTTGCAACTGGCGCTTTATAAATGTTTAATAATAATAATAATAATAATAATTTCCCACCAATTTCTGTCACTTTTTTTCAATTTTCAGTATTTTTGGTTTCTGTCATTTTTGTCAAGCACCGATCCAGTGCTCCAGTGTCTGAATGGGAATGGTTGGGTGCAGGTCAACAGGGCGGCCTATGTCAGCAAATTCAAGGAGGTGGCTCCTCCCCCATCTAGCCACCGCCAAGCTACACAGCTGGATGGGGCACAGGACAGAAGAGTGGCCCCATTGAAATTACCACCCTGGCAAGCTCTGCTTCTCCCACGCACCATTCCTGATCACCCATGGGGCTTGGCAGGAGTGACTGAATTGGAGAGCAGCCACCTAGGAGTGGCAAGTTCTCCCCCTCCCCACCCTGTCCATATCCACCCACTCTTAATCTTCACAGGGGGATGGAGTGGTGGCTGCCTAAAACGGGAATTTTCCTTGTGCAGGTCATGGGGAGAAGGATTATGGATGGGTGAATGCGGTTCGGATGTTTGGAGTTCGGACCGAACTTGGTCTATTCGGACGTCCGAACTGAACGTCCGAACCGAACTCTCAAATGACCGAACAGTTCGGTTGTGTTCGGATGAGTTCGGAGGCAGGAAAAACGTCTTTCCAGGGCTGAAAATTAGGTTTCGTTTTCGTTTTGTTTTCGCTATTTTGAATGTTTGGCCAAGTTCGGCCAAACCGAACTCGGCTGAACCGAACCATTGAACCCGAACTTGGGTTTCGAACCAAACATCCGAACAGCGTTCTGTTCGCCCATCCCTAAGAAGGATACGTACAAAAAAGTCTACATGTTTGTTTGACGTGGAGTGCAAGTATGAAACTTTTAAGTTATGTCAGGATGGACATGGATTATGTGTACAACAAGCATGCAGATATTTTATGTACGTGTTCCTCTAGCCTCTGATAGAGAAGAAGAGAGAATGGGTATCCATATGTAGCATATCTGTGTAACATCTACGTATAATAACCTCTCCATGTATATCCTAGGCCCAGATACCCATTCTCTTCTATATGACAGCAGGGAGGGAGGGAGACGTACATAAAACATACATAACATACATTTATTGCACATATAAGCCATAACTTTCTCCATTGGATAACATGGGAAGTTCAAAACATCATAACCTAAAAACTACATGACAGATTTTCAAAATCTAAACTCAGGAATGGACTACAATGCACACTTAAATTTTCTGACTGCTACACTTCCAGATGGATAACTTAAAACAAACATTTATGCATCAAAAGAAAAGGTCACAAAACACAGAAAAAACCCGACTCTGCCTCCAAAATTCAATTCCTATAACTTAGTCGCTTCTCAGCTAATCTGTCTGAAATTTGGAAAATTTCTATCCCTCACCCAAGTGATCTTCCCTACGGACTTTCACAGTGACAGGATAAATCATCTATCCAAATTTTATAACGGGTAGAATGTACATGCTTTTAAGAGTGCAAGCCGCCTTAACTATAGAGCCTCTCCCAGGTCTCTATAATATACTTTGCTCTTATCAGAGGAGAGATGGGTGACAGTCAGCATTGGCAAATTGAGTGCATGCATGTGTCCATTTGCCCCCTCTGTGTGTGTTGTCCCCCTCTCCCATTTCCCCCTGCATATGTGTGTGTGTCCCTACCCCCCACCTCCCAATGTGTTGCCAGTGGAGCAAATGCAATGCGCATGGGTCTCTGTGTTTTGGTTGTTTTGGCACAGAAGTACAGTGAGGCTCTGTCAGTTCGACAGGCCTATGAGAAAAGGAAAATGCAGTCAAAATTGCTGCTAAGTCTGCTACCAGTTTTAAAGGGGGAGCACTGATTTGGGGGAGAGTGGAGAATACTAGCTTGGTGGGGAAGTGTTAGCTTGGGGAGAGTGGAACGGGGCATACGACTGGCTCAGGGGTATCACCGATATGAGGGAGCGTGAGGCATGTGACTGGCTTGGGGAAGGGGGGAATGGAAACTAGAACTGGCTTGAGTTTGGGATTGCTGTCTTGGGGATGGGGGAACAGGGCATGGGTCTGGTTTGGGGGAGAATGGACGTGAGACTAGATTCAGAGGAGGTTGCTGTTTTGGAGAGTGGGAATGAGAGATGGGACTGGCTCAGGGAGGGGGTCATTGGCTTGGGGAGGGGGAATGAGGCATGGTTCTGGCTTGGGGGTGGTGGTTTCTGACTCAGAGAGGAGTCATTGGCTTTCAGAAAGTGGGATCCCTAGGTGGGAATGGGGCATGGGGCTGGCTTGGGGTGGGGGATCCCTCACTTGTGGGAGGGGTTGTTGCTGGCTTGGGGAGGGAGGAATGAAGCTGCCATTCTGACTGCAGTGGTGGAGACTGCAGTTCTCCGATAGCAGCAGCCCCTGAAGGTGGGACGGACTCGCGACAGGCTCCGCAAGCAGGTGGCTAAGCGGAGAGTCAGAACAGCCCAGCTCCAAGCTGGATAGGTGCTACGGTTGTGGGGGTCCAGTTCGAGACCTCAGAGATTTTTCAGGAAATTTTGGGTTCACCCGAAACCTGAATACGCAGACCTAGGGGGGATTCAGACGTTCTGATTTGTGCGGTTTTTAAAAAAAAACGAATGTTTCATGCCTGTCTGAACACTTAAATTCGATTAAATGGAGTCAATATCGCACTAAAGCAATGCGTGTTGAAAAGCTACTCAAACCTACCTTTTTGCTGTCCGTTTTCAATAAATCCGCACTTAACAGCAGTGTGAAAGCAACATCGTACTGGTTTTAACTAGTGTGTAATCTTTTCTGATGTGAATGCAACCGTGCTTCCAAGTGCGCTGTTTTACTCCTGCCCCTACCGGAAGCAGTGAGACCAGCTGGAGCCCTGTAGTTGCCTCGCTGGGTGCAGGCTGCAGCCAGCTTCTCCCCAAAAAAGTTCTTCCCCTCCATGTTTCCCCTCCATGCTTCTCCCCAAAAAAGTTCTTCCCTCCAAGGGACTTTCAATCATCTGCCTCTGCCTCTACCGTAGTGCTGCAGCAGTAGCAGCAGCGGGATACCGGAAAGAAACCAGGGAGAGAAGCAGCGCGCCTCACTATGCGAGGGGCTTCTTTCCAGCAGCCTCAGGCTCTCCCTCTTTACTCCCTGATTCTACAAAGTAGCAACCTTTGCTACAAAGGTTGTAGCAAAGGTTGTTGCAAAGTTTGCAAAGTTGCAGCAAAGGTTGTAGCAAAGTTGTACTTTGCTACAAAGTAGCAACCTCCTGGCTCCCCACAGGCCACTTCCTGTAACTGAATCGCACTGAGCAGCCGGTAAGCGCGCACTACAAGAAGGTCTGAATGCATTATTTCGCTGTACTTAAAATCGGTATGGCATGCATGTGTATGCAACAGGACTTGTTAACAGCGAACTATTGAGAACCAGTTTTTAAAAATCCAGATAATTGCTGCACGTGTGAATTCGCCCCTAGTATTCTTGTTTCAAATATGGAAGCTGAAAAGGTTTTTTTTTTTTTCCTGGTTTATCTGTATTTTGTTGAAACCCAAATGCCCAGACCTAGCTTTAAATTTGCATTTACGTTTACAAACATTAAGACGTGCAAATTTTATGCAAGTAAAGTTGTGTCTCTACAAACATATCAAACGTTGAAATTGGTTCAGGAGCACAAAGCTTGGGGACCACTTTACCGGCAGATTTGTAGCTTTGCTTCCATTGACCGTTCCCAACTTCCCAGTCTTAGGCGGCTTGCCTGCCGTATGGGGGGAGCTATCCGTCTGACCTCCCAGTAACACTGACGTTTCTCAATCACACTCTCCATCAGGGCGCTTAAAGTTTGCTTTGCTGCGTAGCTGAGATTGTCCAGGTATTTACAAGAGCTTGACGGAGCCAGTTCAGCCTGGACAAAGGATTTGCTCGAAAACTGAAAGAGGGTACCCAGAAAAACAAGCACCCTGTCGAATTTGGGTTGCCCAAATTGACCCGTTCGGGCACCAATAGGTGCCTGACTACCCATGCGGTCCCCGGGCTGCATCACAGCTGCCTTCCACTGGCCACTGCTTCGGCTGTTCCTCCTGGCCTGGCCTGGCCCACTGCTCTGCAGATTCAGGCGGTGTGACGCAGCCCCCATTGTGCAGGGCTGGAGGAGCAGCAGCGCGGGTGCATCGGCTCTGGGAGCACCCGGTGGCATGAGCTTCCGGGGGCATCCTGGAAAAACCCGCATTTTTAGGCTCCCAATGGTGCCCAGGTAAACCCCTTGGGCGCCCACTGGGGGTTCCTGAAAATGCAGGTATTAGCCCCACAGGTACCTGCTGCACCCCTAGCTTGCTCACAGACAGTTCCTTAATGACTGGCAGTGACTTGACATCCCCATTCTACACTTTGGGTGTGTTCTTGCTGTCCGCTCCCACCCACTGCACGTCTCTTGGAGACAAGGCTAGAGCATCTGCTATTCTCCCTCTGTTCACCCCAGACATACAGGAAGATGCTATGAGAGCGTTTCCCATGGTTACTGTTCCCCGGGAAACCCCTTCCACACCTGGCTCATGCTCAGCGAGCTGATGGGCACAGCCCTGTGTGCAGAAACCTCGCAAAAAATGTCTTGATTCAAAAGAATGAGATACCGCGGGAGCTGGGAACCAAGTTGCCTGGACTGTTGGTCTGAGCTCACTCCTTCCTTCTGCCCTGTGTATTAGGGTTGCAGATGAAATCCCTCCCCAACCCAACAGAAGTACAGGATGACTTATGACAAATAAAACAGCTCACTGAAACAAATATAAAAACTGAAATATAAACAACTTGCATATTTAAAACCCCTGCAAAAACCCTCGCACACCAGTTGTCAGCGCACTCCCCAGTGAGACACAGAGACCGTAGCTGGTTTTTAACTTGGCCGCACTCTTTATTCAAACACAATAATACGACCAGTGGGTGATTGCCCCAGCAATCTGGGTCCAGTATGCTAGCTACTTAATTCTTATTAACTTGGGCCCTCCCGTGTCGGTACTCCCAAACAAAACTTGCCCCTTCGACAGCACCCTGGCTCTGGCCGAAAGGGGACAAACCCAACCGTGGGTTTGAGTAAGGAGGTGGGTACCCGCAAAGCCAGCAGACAGTGCATGTGCGTACTGACCCCACCTGGGACCCCTCCCAGGTTAATGACCCCAATGCAGGCTTTGCTCCACCTTCGCACTGGGTGTCACCTCCCCATCTCTTAAGGAGAGGACTCCTCTTATCCTATTCTTACCTATTCATCCTACAATAGCCTACTGGACCCCCGCTGAGTGCGGCAATGATTACCCTTTTCCACATCGCCAATTGTTGAATTCTCTACTTATTCCAATTCCGTGAATTGTATCATAATATTCGTCGTTCCCTTATTTAAGTATCCAATTGTTATTTAGTATTATACTCTTTCCAATTTCCCTACTTCTGATTGGCCTATTTAATACTTTCTGCACTGTTAAAGGGGCGAAACGAGCAACCCTCAAGTTAGGCTAGTTGCCAAAATTCCCCTTCGGCTCCGTAAGGGCAACCAGTAATAAACCGCAGTGCTAGAGGTGAGGTGGGTGGGGCTGACTCCTCGGAGTTCTTAGGTCGAGTGCCGCCTTCCCGCGACCTGAACGGCTCCGCCCTCCCTGCAAAGGGGCGGGTCCGTTCCCCTCAGTTGCAGTGCAGTGCCACTGCGCATGCGCTGCCACGTGGTTGCCAGGGGCAACCCAATCACGGCTGGCGCGATTTGCCGCACAGCCGCCAGGCCCATTTCTCCGGCTCCCCCTGTGTCTCCTGATGGGGGGGGGCGCCAATTAACCCGTCGCCGCCATTTGCATTTGACATCACTTCAGTGGGCTACCCCAGAGTTAAGTTATTGCAGCCTAAAGCTGCTTGTCAACGTACTCCAGCCTTTCTGGCCCTCAATGAGGCTACCCCAAATTAAGTGGCTTGTGGGATCTGATCCTTACAGGACAACCCTCTATCGTTAAAGTCAATAAGAGTCTTGTCCTTGACTTTAATGGCAGAGGATCCTTCTGTCTGTTCATGTTCCATTGTAGGGATAATATATACAATAAAGATAATTTGCATTTCTCTATCTAGCACCTTTTTCTGTGGGATCTCCCTGGGATTTGCAAACAAATTCCTTCACTTCCCACTGTTGAGACGCAACCATTTCTGGGTTGGAGCAGAACAGCTGTTGAACACAAAAGGATTATCTCCTACTATTTATGTAGTTGGATCAGTCCAAATGGGGCAATGGAAACGGTGGAGGCAGAGCGTAGCAATGAATTCCCCAAGTGGAGCGATCCCATGTACTAGGGCTCTAGTACTGGGATTAGTATTCTAGAAGGGAGCTAAGGAAAGATGTAACCTCCCAGGAGATGTGTGTGCGCACTCCATGGCCAATCCACAGACAGAGCGCTTTTAGACGTGACCCCATTCTAGTGGATTTTTGAAAAACCGCTTTTAGAAAACTTGCACAGGTGACATTTTAGACGTGCCTCCGCCATTGGAAACGGCAGCTTTTGAAACTGGATTTGTAAAACCCTGATATCAAGGTTTTACAAATCCGGATCAAAAGAATGCGCAAGCCGCCGTTTCCAGTGGCAGAGGCACGTCTAAAATGCCACCTGCCCGAGTTTTTTAAAAATGGATTTTTAAAATCTGCTAGCATTGTGTCGCACCTAAAACTGGGCTAAATGGGAGAATGTGACAGGGTCTGGCTCTTTAGCTCAAGCTCTGGGCAGGGACTTGTCTTCACTGCATTTCCCCTATTACTCCCAAAGGAGAAAACACAGTGAACATGAGTCCCCAACTGTTGGGATCCATGTGTTTTAGCTCTGGAGGTTCCTGCTTTAATAACCGGTGGTGTAAACAAGCGAGCATTTGTCTCACAATAACCGGTGGTGTAAACAAGCTAGCATTTGTCACACAATAAACCGGTGGCGTAAACAAGTGAGCATTTGTCACACAATAACCCGGTGGCGTAAACAAGCGAGCACTTGTCACACAATAAACCGGTGGTGTAAACAAGTGAGCACGTGTCACACAATAACCCGATGGTGTAAACAAGCGAGCACGTGTCACACAATAACCCGGTGGTGTAAACAAGCGAGCACGTGTCACACAATAACCCGGTGGTGTAAACAAGCGAGCACTTGTCACACAATAACCCGGTGGTGTAAACAAGCGAGCACTTGTCACACAATAACCCGGTGGTGTAAACAAGATAACACTTGTCACACAATAACCCGGTGGTGTAAACAAGCGAGCGCTTGTCACACAGACACACAGAGAGGGTGCAGCCACACGAGACACCTACTACACTTGGGGCAGCCTTACCCCATGATGCAGTGCACCGTGTGGCCAGTGGCCACCAGATGTTCCTCCCGCTGCCTGGTGGGATGGGCAGCTGGCTGCTGTGTGCCGTGTCCGTGGGAAAAGGCCAAGAACGCAGCGGAGGGTAAGGCTGCCCGAGGCCCGGTAGCTCGCGGGCCCAGTTGCCGTTTGCCCTGCCACGCAGCGAGGTCCGTTGTAGGGCTCTGAGCAGCAGCCGCTAGCTCCAGTTGTGCGCGGGCCCACAGCCACGTCATGGCCGGGTGCGACAGTGGTTGTGCCGGGGGAGGAACGCAGGGCAGGGCTGAGCACCCACTCGTGTGGCCAGCGCCTCGGCCTGCCCCGGCAGGAGGTCTGGCAGCAGCCCACCCGGCTTTCCCGTGAGGGGAAGTGACCATCTGCCCTGTTCCCCATGCTGGCCCCACAGTGTGGTGGCTGAGCTTGCCCACCACACGGAGGACGGGCCCTTGGCAGCTTGCTTGGTGACACCCAGATAACCAGCTGCTGGGTAATGGTACTGAGGCCTGCAGCAGGTGCATTGAGTAATAAAGTGAATGAATCTGAGAAAAATAGATGGATCGTAATAGCCATCATCAGCCTGGAAATTGTTCCCTGCGTAACCCTAACCGTGCATGTTTACAGAGCAGTTAATCTGGAGTTGCTTAGTGCTGAGGCTCTTTGCAGCCTCCCCAATGGAGTGCCCCAACTCTTTCAGTTCTGAAGGCGCCAGATTATCATCTGGTGTAAATTGTCATTGCACCATTGATGTAAAATAATGAAGTGCTGATTTGCACCATCGGATGATCTGGTACTTTGATTAAAGCGCTGCCTGGTGTCCTCTGGATCTGTAAAACAGATAAATAAAGGCTGGGTCTGGTACTATTCCACATCTTTATTAAGGGCTTGGATGAAGGGAATATTTATCAAGTTTGCAGATGACACAAAACTGGAAGGGGTCGTCAACACCTTGGAAGACCGAATTAGAAAAAAAAAATCTGGACTGAAATTAACCAATTGAAATTCAGCCAAGATAAATGTAAAGTTCTGCATTTAGGGAAGAAAAACTTTTACCGCATTCACACCTGACGCCTGGCGTTACTGAAATGGCATGCAGACAAAGCCACGGCAGAGGGGAGGAGCCCGATGCCGCCGGTAGCGCCAGTGCGAATGGGGAATCTGCTGCACTGAATGGGATTCTGCCGTGGCTTTGCTCGCGCATTACAGGGCTGGATTTTTAGCGCGCTGTCACGCGCGAGGCTAGCTGCAGCAGATTCCCGTTCACACCGGCTCTACGGCCGGCACAGGGCTCCTCCCCTTTGCCGTGTCTTTGCCTGTGTGTCATTTTGGTGTGAATGCGTACTAATGTGCAACGGTAAGATAACCCTAACCCCTTAAGTCCCAGAGGCTCATTGGGAAGAATCCAGGGCAGATGAGCCGTGAAGTCGTCTTGTGCAAAAAGAGAAAAGTTGAGTGAATGGACTTTAAAAAAAACCTAGTTGAGGAAAGTTGAAAGTGGTTTCCACAGATCTTGTCTTCAAGTGTTTCTGATTAAAGTTTTTCCTTGATGAGATTCCCTTTTGATTATTTTTCTTTCTCTTTCTCTCTCTAAATTGAAGGACTTTATAGAGTGTAAAATTCAAAGCTCTTGCAGTTTGGGGGAGTCCTTGTGAAAGGTTAAGCTGCTAAATTGCTTGTGATGTCGGATTCAACTCTTTGGCAGGGCTGGTTGTTTTATCCAGCCTCTAATTACCGGTTGGGCTAGTTGAGGGGAAATGCTCTTGAGTATTATTCAGTGTACCATGGCCTGGCACCAACGGGAGCCAACTCCAAATATGCTGCCTCAGTAGCAGAACTTGTGACTGTCATCAGCTCCAAGAAGTCCATGCTCTGCTAACAGGAGAACTATCAGGAGAGAAGCTGGAGCACTTGAGCAAACTGTTGTATGTTCTGCCCAGTAAAAGGAAGTGGTTTGCATAAAGTGTTCCTCACATATTTTCCCCCAATACAATTTAAACAGAGTTGGTTAGTTTGGTTTTTTAATGACCATGATTTCCTAAAATAATGGGCATTTTTACACACACCTTAAAGTTCCACTTTTTCAATCTTCTGGGTTTACAAGTCCACAAGTAAGTTCCAGATGCGTTTTTCACACACACGCTGCCCTGAGGCAGTTCCTGGATGCATTCTTCACATAAACACTGCCCTGAGGCAGCCTAAAGTAGCCGCAGCTGTAGACGTGCCAGGCTGCCATGGAAACCAAGTGACCACAGCTGCCTGGAGAGAAGCAGTTTCCCAGGAGAACTTTTTACACACAAATTCTGGGAGACGTTCTAGGCAGAAGTTCAAAGAGCCGGATGTTTAAGATCTGGGTGAGTGATTCAGACACACAGAAAGTTCAGGATGTAACAGCAAACGTCCAGGAGAAATGTGTGTATAAAAACACCCAGTCACGTTGCACCGGGACACTGGGTGTTTTCAGATAGATGGGCTGGTTGCGCCAGCTTCCCTCACCCCCAGGTGGCCCGTCCATTGAAAGGTGCCCCGCCAGATGTTGATGCAGGGCAAGGGCAGCCCCGCCGCCAGCATCCCAGAGTGATGGCGGCAGAACAGTTCGGCCAAATCTGGGACACCAGCCCGAAGCAGAGCAGCTGTGTCCGTTTGATGCGTGGACCCCTTCATGCTGCTGCTCCACTTCCAGCCAGCTGTTGCCCCAAGCAACACCATAGAGTTGTGGGGAACCAGTCTAAAGAACTGGGTGATCTCCCGCAACTCTATGGTGAATGGGTGAGAGGGATGCTGTGTGGGTGGGCTGTGGACCCACCAGGTCTGAACCTGACCCAGGTGGGGCTGGATGTGTGGGGGTGCACTCCCAGAGCAGCTCCCGGGTAGGCTGCCTCTGTGTCTGTCTGAAAATATCCAGTGAACCTGTCAAGCAGTGGGAGAGGAGCAGACCCTTAGTAAAACCCTACATAGTGTTCTTTAATCTACAGTAATAATAATAAATTTATTGAGGGGGTCATTTCAAACTTTCCATAAAAAATTAAACATAAGGATAAACTTTCAACAGAATTAAAAACAACAGGATAGCCAGAGAAAAATGCTAAATAGTTTTAGGCAAAACAAAATAAAAACCATAAATGAGTCAACTTCAATATGCCTTGAATTTGCCCTTTCACATTTACCTCCCACCCAAAAGCTGGCTCCAGTTAAAGTCCAGAACGCCAGCACAAAAGGAAGCCATGGACCTGGCGGTATAAGTGTCTTTAGCACATAGCACTCGGGCCAATATTATATCCTATTTTGCCAAAGGTTGGTTGTATAGTGACTGGTCAAGAAACTTCCTCCTCAGGGCAGCATAGGTCGGGCAGATAAATATCACGTGTTTTAAATCTTCCACCTGCCCGAGTGAGCAATTCGGGCATAGTCTAGCTTCTTTTGGTAGTCCTAGGTACCTGCTGCTAAGATTGGCTGACGGGAATGAATGAAGTCGAAAAAGCAGAAATGCATGCTTTTTGCGCCAGTCAAGCCAATACAAAAGGTAAGTAGGCTCTCTCATGCTAGGAATTATCTTCGCATAAATAGGGGCCACTCTCTGATTTGCCAGGGCTGCTGACTCATATTGCCTTTCCTGGTCACTGATCCTCTGCTTCACCAGTGTTATTGCACTCTTAAAATCATAAGAGAGAAGGAAAACCCTGGAAAACCCTAAGTTTCCAACTTCCTTCTCGATGGACTCACTCCAGTGGTTAGTTCCAGGTAATTTAGTTATCAAATTAATAAGAGAATTAGATTTAGAGGGCAACAAATAAGTCCTCATCCAATATTTGATGCATGCAAAAAGCGCCTGAAACTTCAGGGTTGAATCTACAAGAACTAGTAATAGCGTTCTAGAAGATAAATCTTAGGAGGAAACATAAAGGATCCGGAAAGCAAGTCTTAGGAGGAAAAGTTGAAGTATTGTGGTATGTTTAGCCTAGCAAAGAGCAGGTTAAGGGCGGACATGATAGCAGTCTTCAAGTCTCTAAAGGGCTGCCACTAAGAAGGCCGGGAACTGTTCTTTCATTGCTACTGAGGGCAGGACTAGAAATAATGGGCTCGAATTACAATAAGGTAGATTTTGATATCAGAATTGTTTTTTGAGACCATTAAAGAGCTGTGCGACAACAGAACAAATGGCCTTAGGGAAGTCATAGGCTTTCCGTCCCTGGCAGTTTTCAAAAAGAGGTTGGGCAGCCATGTGTTGGGGGTGTTGTAGCGGCAGTCATCGTGCATCCAAGCAGGGGATTGGACTAGATGGCCCTTTGAGGTCCCTTTCAAGTCTGACGTTCTATAACTAAACAGTTGTGATTCTGTGAATTTTACACATGGCCAGAGGTGGGCAAAGTATGGCACAGGAGCCATGTCTTGGGCACTTCAAGTGCAGCTCTTGGCCACGGCTGGCCTGGGCCGGGCCCTGTGCTGCCTTACAGTCCCGTGTCCTTACTTCATTGACCCCGAGTCTCAGAAGCTAAATGGCAGCTGCTCCTCAGAATCTCAGCAGCGTGTCGCGAGGCTCTCGACCCTAGCAAGGTTTTGATACACAGTTCTTGGGAAGTCTGCCCGCTCCTGCAGCTTGGGTAGAGAAAGGAAAAAACTTGTCAACAAAACTGTGCCTAAAAATCACAACCTTGGCCGTTTTTAGAGGCAAATGGTGTGCGTTTTGTTTCGTGAGAAAACAGTCTTAGTTCAGAGCCAGAAGCGGATTAAAAAAAAGCAACATATGCTTTTCTGATGGGTAATAATTAGAGCTAAAAGAGGGTAACCGCAAAATTGGGTAACCCGTCAAATCTCTGGTGCCCAATTTGAACCGGTAATGATCGGTATGTCCCGAAATGTCAACTTCCGGTGTTTGGTTTTTCATTATTTTTGTTGATATACCGACTCCTGAAATCTATTTATCAGGTTTATATCGGGATATAAATTTAAAATAAATAAATTAATTAATTAAATTAAAGGTTTCTGTCAAGTTCCAACAATTTTTTGGCAACTTCTGGTTCTGGAAAACTACTTCCAGTTCCAATTTTTTAGGGTTCCCCCCCCCCTCAATTTTGCTTCTTAAAACATTTATTTATGGGTTTTCCATCCCAGAAAATGAACTTTCCTATCCCAGAAAGTTAACTTCCAATCCCAGGAAACTACCCAGACACTTTAAAAAAAAATATTAAAAAATTCATGCCAATTCTTTGGTTTTCCAACTCGATATATAAGGATTGGTATACCGGTAGACTATTTGGGAATTGGTAAATTGAAAAATCGGTCCCGGAAGTACCTGGTTTTGTGGTATTTGCCTGGATAACTGGTCGGTGCCCAGGTAACCCAATGCAGTATCTGAAAAAGGGGGTATTACGTAGGGGGACTTTTAATACCCATTTCACTGGGGTATGTGTGTGTGTGTGTGTGTGCACTGCATACATGTAATGAGTTCTCAGCTTACATTATATACATGCTGCATTAACACTTTCCTTTACATATGTTACATATGTGTTTTACATGTATCCCATGATCCCCTCATGGCAGTGGGAGAGAGACCAACCGACTGACTATCTGGATAGTGTATTAAACACTTCATGTGATCTTCTCTCCGCTTGGTCCTGTTAGGACGTAGGACAGATCTGCTCTCCGCTGAGGACTGCCTCTCTCCGGCCCCTCCGCCTCTCATTACCACAGAGAGACAGTCTCCAAAGAAGCCAGCCAGCCAGCCTGTGAGACAAGGCAGGGCACTGGCTGGCCATTGAGTGCATGTGTGTGAGAGGGAGATTCTCTGAGAGCGAGGCAGCACTTTAAGTTTGTTTAAATGCACTTTGGGATGTGAGATGATGGTGGCAAGTTGGAAAAGACACGGAGAAGGGGAGCTGGATTTCTTCAGACAGACAGGTTGGCTTTGTGTAACGAATTCTCCTTCTACCAGCATGTTAGTGACTGAGGTACGGGGAAAAGGCACTGCAGGCGGCGGCTGGTGCTCTAAATTCTGTGTCATATGGCAGTAACTAGGAAAATATTTTGGAGCCTGCTGGCCCCCGTTCAGGGGCGAACAGCAGATGGTTCCCTCTTGCCCTGGCTGAAGGGTCTTCTTGTGCAGTCATCGGGCACATGGGTTATAAATGACGCTTTATGGAGCGTTAACCGACTAATTCAGTTGTTTAGGATTGCCCTAAAGGTATTATTCCATCTGCAGAACAATCTGCTAGCAAGCTGGGTTATTTGGGGTGGGATAAATGTGGACTGGATCCTTCTAGCTAATGAATAAACCAATGCCAAAGTAATAATGCCAAATGGAATGGGCATTCCGCACGTGGACTTAGCTCTGGAGTTTGCCGGATGCTGTTTCTGTTGCTCACAATGGACTTTAAAAAGCTGGTGTTGAAAGACGAAGCCTCCTTTTCGTTACATCCTGTTTACTGAGCTGGGAATTCTTAAAGTGTCTAGCATGGAGCAAAGCTCGGAGACAAGATGGTATAATCATTTCTTTGCTCCTCAGAGCAAGGTTTAGAATTTGTCTGGATACTTTTGTTGCCTTGGGGAGGTGGGGTGGGGGAGGGGGGCAGATTCTCTGATCTCTATTATCTGGCTTTCACTCTGGAGGAGTCAATGTCTTAAAGGTGTGATTTGGATTAAACCCTGGGCCTCGTAGTTTTTCCATTTAAGAGAATTTTTGCCTGTCGCTCCCCTGCACTTCTGTGAAATGGATTGCATTTTCCTTTTTGAACTACCTCTTATTCCAGGTTGCCAAGAAAGACAAATGGGGGAGAGGTTTGTTTTTTCACACTACAGTATAGATCTTTTCTATAGTCAGTATAATGTGCATTTTCTGCCTTCTCTGATCTCAGTGCAGCATTGCTGGTAACGTCACGGGTATCTGTGAAGGGTTTGAAATAACTTTAACAGTCAAGACAGTTCCCAATTCAGCCATTGATTATCTTCACAATTTGTTGCATAAAGAGAATTACTTGTCATTCCAGAGATTAATTTAAGACTCCAGATGTCAGGTTTTTTAAAAGTACCTATAGCAACATGACACAAAACATGAAGCTAGATATTTTTGCAAGTCTTAAAATGATGTTTTCCTTTTCTTTTTTTCCCCTTTTCTCTGGTTACCGTGTTTGTCTGTGAGGAGGAGTCTGATTTTCCTGAAGGCTGTTCTCCACCCCCCACCATTAAAAAAAATAAATTAAGGGAGCAAAAAATTATTTCGCTTTAAGTGGTTAGGTTTGGAAAAAGTGACTGAAGCATTTTTTCATCCCACAAAAGCAAAGACTGTGCCAAAAGCCTTTCGGCAGCCGGCATGCTGAGAAAAAACAATCCTTGAGCAGAGGACTTTAGCAATAATAATCGACAGTGGAGTAGTAATAGCTCTCTGTGTGTGTGGGGGGGGGGGCAGTGACGATCTGCTGCTGTCTCTGTGCCACTGCTAACCTGATCACCTGCCTTACAGCAACATCGGACCCAGGCGCAAAAAGTTCAGTAATTTGTAGAAATTATAGATGAGGCCAAAATCAGAACTCTTTGGAATCGGTAAATATTTGGGAGACTCTGGGAGCTGGAAGGTGCCTTGAGGGTCATCTAGTGAGTCCAGCCCCCCTGCTTGTATGCAGGATGACTTGATTAGTACAGCTACAACATCCCTGTCTGGCCTCTTTTTAAAAACTTCCAGCAACAGAGAGACTAAAGTCTCCCTAGGCACCTTGTTCCACTGCTGAACAGCTAGGAAGTTTCCCCCAATATCTACCCAAAATCTAATTTGAGCCATTATTTTTAGTCCTGTCCTCTGTAACCACGAAGAACCATTCCTTCCCATCTTTAGATATTTGAAGACTGCAATCATGTCCTTTTAATCTTCCCTTTGCTAGGCTAAACATACCCACTTCCTTCAGCCTTTCCTCTAGACCAGGGGTTCTCAAACTTTGTCATAATCTGCCGCCTGCTAAAGCTATGAAAAAAGGACCGGGCCTCCCCACTGTAATTAGCATAACATTAGAATAAAATTAGCATAATAGGGGCAGGGAGGGTGGCGTGGCCGGCGACTGAGGGGCGGAGTTTGGGGGCTGCCTCGTGCCCCCTTGCAGATTGGGCAGTGAAGGCCCGCCTCCCACATTGAGAACCGCTGCTCTAGACCCTTACCATCTTTGTTGCCCTGCTCTGAACGTGCTCCAATTTGTCAATGTTCTTCTTAAAATGCGGCACCCAAACTGGACACGGTACTTCCCGGGTGAGCTCTGAGCGGTGCCGAATAGGATCGAATGATTACTTCTGCTGACTGCGAAACAAGGTTTCTGTTAATGCAGTCTAAAATGGTTTATTTAAAATAGAGTTAAAATCAATTTAAAAAAAAAAAAAATAGAAATAAAATAGAGTTTATCTCTGAGTAAAAACTTTGCTTCCCAGAGCAAAGTTTAGAATTTGGCTGCATTCACGCCGGCGCCGGCGGTGGCAGCAGAGCAAAGATGCGGCGGCTAGGAGGAGCCTGATGGCGGAATTCTGCTGCGGCTTCCCTCACGCGTGTCAGGGCAGGATGTTGTACCCTGCCATGCGCCAGGGAAGCCGCGGCAGAAGCCCATTCGCACCGGCTCTACTTCCGCCATCAGGCTCCTCCCAGCTGCCGCATCTTCCCTCGCGGGTCTTGCTGCCACCGCGTCCGGTGTGAACGTGGCCTTTGTCAGGATATGTTTACTGCCTTGGGAGGCCAGATTCTCTGATCCCTGTTATCCAGATTTCTATCTGGAGTCATTCCCTTAAAGGTGTGATGGAGATTTAAACTCTGGGCCCCAGAGCCTTGGGCCAAACCAAAATTTTAGATCTGCACATCTATGAGTTTGGGAAGCCTAGGCATGAAACCAAACTTTGTGGGTCATCCCCCCGTCCTGAAACAATAATGGAACAAGTAGAGTAAGCGTGATGATAACTGGGGGAGGGTTGCGTGTAGGAAAAGCTAGAGTTGCCGTCACTTCAACGCAGTTTGTGTAGCAGCACAGAACTGATCAGCTGATGGAGCATGAGGAACTTTGTTGGCAAGTGCACACAGTGGGGTTACTCTGGAGTAAACGGCTTGTAGATTGTAGCTTTGGTCTCTGGATTGAGGCAGTTTTCATTCTAGCAGAAGGAGACCAGGTTACCAGTGCGAGCTGGATCTGATGTAGCACGTTACCTCCCTCTGCGAGGCAAACTGAAGGGGCCGGGCCCACGTCGAAATGGGGGCAGTGCACAGGGACTGCCCCGCCCCTTCTTGACATAACCCCGCCCATTACGGAACATTGTGATGAGATTAAACTCATGGGGGGGGGAGGGGGAGACCTTGGAAAGGAGCCAGGAAAGTCCTTATGGTCCACTCCCTTTTGGATGCGGCCACTCACTGCTGTCCCCAGAAGTCCTGATTCTCCAGGCTAGCCATAGGCCCCATGGACGGCCCAAGAGAAATGGGACTAACACCAGAGCTCCACTCAAAACTCCAAGCCTCTCTGGAGAAGTGCCAACCCTAGAGGCCTCATCCCTCCACACACAGTGTGCCCTCTCTCAAGGAGACCTCATTTTGCTCTGTCTTATTTCCCTTTGTATTATGGGGTGGGGGGAAGAGTCTAAGGCTGTCGTTCCTGCACAGGAAAATAAAACCCCAACCCACCTCCCATGGGTCTTTTTCCATCCCTCACTTCAAAAATGAGCAGTGTACGCACAGCCAGTGAGGCCGATGCGAGAGTCAAATAAGTTGAACGTAATTTGAACAGCCTTCTTTACCGAGGGCTTCAGAGGAGAAAGAAATGCTCCGCGATCCTCCTCCCACAGAGAGAGGAGCTGAGGCAAAGCTTGGCGGCGTCGGTCCTAAGGCGCACTGAAGCATCAAGCCAGATTTAGCCTGACAGGGAGGAGAAACTTTAGAGAGGATTTGCCATGTGATTAAAAAACAACAGCAGCTAAATAAATAAATCTCGGCCGGCATTCGATCAGCTTCTGTCTACACCATCCTGCTGGATCACAAGTTTCTGGCTTCTGCAAGGGCCCTAATTTCCCTGAGCAGGATCAAGGGTCGCTTGCAAGCATCGTGCCAATTCCTAACTGCAGGAGTGCTGAGTTAGACATCCCATCCACAACCACCTGTCTGGAACTGGTTTCCCTGGGGGACCACAAAGTGCATCCCCTTCTGCAATGCCTCCGAAACTTTGCCTGCGTGTGTGCTACGCAGCCAAGTTGTTGATCCCTTTGACCTAGCACAACTGGCTTCCTGCTGCATTACAACACATGGGGATGGCCCCTAGGGATTTTGAAGCCTGGACATAATTTATTTGCCACCCTGCCTCCTCGGCTGATCATTGGCAACAGAGTGTGCTTCTTTCCGCAGGGCTTTGGATGTTCTCAGATGTTGTGCT
The DNA here is from genome assembly GCA_003113815.1 of Sphenodon punctatus. Classification (NCBI taxonomy): domain Eukaryota; kingdom Metazoa; phylum Chordata; class Lepidosauria; order Sphenodontia; family Sphenodontidae; genus Sphenodon; species Sphenodon punctatus. The sequence continues at coordinate 4,149,033 of QEPC01012362.1, forward strand.
AGCTGAGTGTTTCACCCCACACGGTGAGACTGAAGTGTTTCAGGGCCAAGATGTAGGTCAAGGACCTGCGTGTTGCTGTTGTGATGGAGGGGCAGTGCCAAGCAGCCAGACCACGTTGGCAGCAGCTGCTGATGCTGCAGTCTCCTCACTTGTCCCCCCAGTGCCAGACTTACCAGGTCCTGGAAGGGAGCGTTGGTGGCCAACGGCGGGAGCAGCAGCATTTCCGGCCCCAAAAAGCAGCAGCAATGGCGACAGGAGTCACGTGCCAGGTCCTACTGCCCCTGCTTCTGCATCATCTGCATCTGCTGCCACTCGCTGGGGTCTGCCACACTCCCACTCAGCCTCCCTTCCACCTCCTCTACCTGCTTGTGGGGTGGGGGGTAGTCGCTGCATGCTCAGGAAGACAGAGGCTACCCCTAGGCTGGTATGTCTGATCATCCCGCTCCGTGTTCAAGATAACCCCCTTTGATAAATATCTAAACAAAGATGCCAGTTTTGTTTTGATGACGAAGACCAATTTGGGTATTTGTTTGTTTACTGCGGGGAAAAATAAGCGAGTCACAAAAAAAGCCCATTTGCTTCAATCCTAAGCCAAAGAGTAAATAACAGCCCACTCTTTACTTTCTCTGCATTATTCATGATTTTGGAAACATCTGCTCTTATAACCTCCCTTCAGTTTTTTGTTTCCTAAGCTGAAAAGCGAGCGCTGACGACAGGGGCATAAGCTACAGGTGAGGCAAACAGAACCACTGCTGCAGGATCCAGGATTTGGGGTGGGTGGGGTGGGGGCATAGGGCCAGCCCTGGCCTTTGGGACATCAAAACGTCCTGCTTTTCCCCTGCCAGAGCTGCGTATACACCTTCCCTGGAGATCCAGGAGCTGGTGTCATGTTTGGCAACGTTTACCAGGGCTTCACCGTTCCCTCCTGCCCCCACAACTCATCTCCCTTACCTCAGCAGCCCCCAAACCCTGGTCTGCACCAGTGACCGCTTCCCCCCTTTTCCAGACCGCCCCCCCCCATGCCTCTCTGCCTCCTGCCCTCCCCTCTGTGCTTCCCTCAGCTCCCCATCCTAGTTGGGATGGGGCACAGTAAACCTAGCTACACCATGGATTTAGAGAGAGTTTACCCTTTTTCTGAATGCTTCCAAATAGAGTCTGTTCTTGGGATGATTCCTCCAGTGAGGTGGATGCTGAGCTGACATTCAAGCTGAGATTCTGACAATAGGGATTTACCTTTGCGCGTGCGGGTCACACAACCCCTCTGTTCAAGGGAAGTGTGTATGGTAAGCCTGCTGCAGTGTCACCCATTTCTCTAACCCAGCTGCAAATATATTCAGTTTTGGACGCCTCATCTTAATACACTGACAAATCGGAGCTGGTTCAGAGGAGGGTGACCAAGGGCACTTTTAAACGAGCCCTCTCCCAAGCATCTAAACCCCGCGTTCCTCTCTATGACGTGCCTGATGTTCCCAAGAGCATCAGACACGTCGCAGAGAGTATGTACGCATGCACATCCTTCTGTGCATGCGCACTCTGTTCGGGAACCCAGACATGCAGGTTAAAGCCGGCACATCGGCAATCCGCGTTGAAGGGGGCAGGATCGCCGGGCCGGCTTGACGTGGAGGAGATTCGGCTGCGCTCCGCGTCGGGCATTTAAACAGACGGTCTCAATGGCGGCTGTTAAAGGGCTCAGCCACCATTTCCGTCTCGTTTAAAAGCGCCCCAAGATGACAAAAGTTCTGGAGAGCAAGTCTTATGAGGAAAAGTTGAAGGAACTGTGTATGTTTAGCCTAGTGAAAAGAGGATTGAGAGACACTGATGGCAGACGGCAAGGAGGAATTGTCCTTCACTTCTACAGAGGGCAGGACTTGAAATAGGAGGCTCAAGTTACGGGAAGGTAGAAAATGTTTCCTGATATTTAACCAAAAACTACCGGTCAGAGTGGTGCACCAGTGGAACACGTTGCCTATGGAAGTCATATAGGCTCTCCATCACTGGAGTGTTGTTGTTGGTTGTTTATTTTAAGGCTGGACAGCCACCCTTTTGGGGATGTTGTAGCTGTAGGCACCTTGCATCAGAGCAGAGGGTTGGATGACTAGATGACCCAATTCTATGGGTGGTAACCAATGAGACGCTTGCCCACATCAAGGGGGTGTCCCCCTTCCTGTTTGTTAGGTGTTCGCCCCCACCAGCCACACGGTTGCCACCCACTGAGCACGCAGCCCCCGTTCACAGTGGGGTTTGGGAGAACATGGAGCCTGCTGCTCAGGGGAACGTGGGCAAATGTGCACCCATGCGTCTGCATCCCGTCAATTCGGTTGCATTCAGTGCCTTCACCCATACAGGTCCCCCAGCACCATAGAGTCGCAGGCGAAAATCCTAGAGAGTCTGAGGAGCAACCGCTCTCTGCCACACACTCCGCTCTCCCGGGCGCTGCCAGCAGGGGCTCCCTGGAAGCGCATGAAACGCACCCAGAGAGCTGCCTGTTTATTAGGCTGGACACACTAAAGATGGAGCACAGGAGGGGTGTTGAAAGGGAGCTGCACAGACTGAACCCCGACTGCAACAGGCTATTGTCTGGTTTGTTTTCACCCTCGGGTTTGAACGTCCTGAATTCAATCCTGCCTTCTTCTCATCAAAGGGTGACCCTGCTGACAGATGGGGGGGACAGGATGTGTCTAATGGAAGAAGTGCGTCTGGAATCCCCCGGCTCACGTTAAAAATGCAAACGGTGATTTTTCAGATGACTGCGTCCCTTTCCAAGAAGGGACAGGAAAAATGATTTCTCTTTACTCCGATTATGGTTTAGTCTAAGAAATGCAGTTTGACTGTTGCGTTGCAAATGGAATTGGCTAAGCCAAGGCGTTAGTTTCCCAGAGCACCCACTCAGAAGTCCGGATGATCAGCATCTTTGAAATTACGATCTTCTATCTCCAATTTGCTAGATACAAACCAGCTATGACCTTCAGGGGGGACGTTTTGGACGATATCCTCGACTCCAGAGACTTCACCTTTATTTCCCTTCTGTCAGCAATCTGCGTTTTGCGCAGCTCTTCGATTTGTCATTGGACTGGTGGCTCTCAAGCAGGCAGCCAATCTCTGTGTTGAGACGGCACAGGCCCAGTGGGAATTAGGATAGCCTCCTCTCTGGGCTTTGACAAAGGCTTCCTTTCTCCTTCCCTCTCCCTCCAGTAACACCATGCGAACGCCAGTCACAGATTCTCCCGTCACGAAGGGGGTGATGAACTCGGCTCTGGAAATTTGTAACCCATTATTCCATGACGAGCGGCTTCAGATGGAAAGCCGGAGCGGTCGCCTGACCTACTCAGCGGTGGATAGGGCCGTTGTGGCATTCAGCTGCCAAGAAACAATGAATCCCCAGTGTCCTGCTATGGCTAGTTGCTGCAGATAGCCTTTTGTTTGACAATAAGGCCCAGCTGTGTCAATCTGCTCGACACAGGCGTGTCTTCCACAGCAAGTCGCCCCCCTGACTCTCATTTGGAAACGATTCGTTGCCGTTAACATCTAAACCAGTTTAGCTCGGCTCAGGGAAAGGAGGGGGTGGGACAAGATTTTATCTATCCCAACACTATAATCCACTCTTGTTGGCGTAGGTCTTCGGGGATCTGGCTTGTCTGCTTTGTCCCAGACCTGCCGGATGAAAGAATTAATATCTCCCATCAGAAATGCAGGCCCATGTTGGGATTGCGGAGGAGATAACCAACTCCCAAGGAGAACAATAACCCTGCTTGACTCCACGTTGAGTGATAAATCATGATGTGGAACGGGGACCATTTTCCACTTTAGAGATTAGGTTGGATCACTGCAGCTTCCTTCCCAGGGTGAGGAATGTCTGGATCGGGACAGATGATTGTGCAGGGCCAGGATCAGACCACATCTTAGAAAAGCTGCAAGTAACGGAGAAGCATTGCTGAAGCCCATGGAAGAGGGAATTACAAAACCCAAGCCTTGTCACCAGGACATGGGTCCCTATGGCAAGGTCAGCCTGGGATAAATAAGGGCGTAGCTTATAAGATCCCTGGGTAACTAGGAAGACCACAGTTCTCTGTGCCTCAGTCCCTGATCTGTAAAATGGGAGTAACAGCATGAATTCTAACCGCAGAGGTGCTGGCGTGTTTAAGTGAATTAAGAATATGAAAACTGTCACGAGCAGAAGTTGATCCAGTCAAAGTTACTCCCTCACCTAGGCTTTGTCTTCCATCCATTAAAGTCAATGACGCATTGAGTTTAATGAAAGGAGGATTGCACCTCATATCTTCTCTCTCTTCATCCTAACAGTTAACTTTGCACTAATATAATAAAATACTCAATTGTAATGTCAGGCTGTGATTAGTCTTTGCCTTGATAGATCACGTCTAAGCATGAATTCTGACAAAGTGTGAGTCATGACTCACTCATTCATCTCCTGGTGGATCTATATTAACTATGATCCATTATGGCAATATGTTGGATGATTGCCCGTGTTAAGAGAGACAGGTTTTCTCTGCTGCTTGAGAGAAAGTTGGTCCTGCTTTGGTGCTGGGCCAAATTTAGCAGTAATAAGGAAGGAAGTGTAAGTTACAGGAGAGTGAGGGTTAAAGGTCTCGAAGTTGGAGTAACTTCTATTCAGAAGAGTCCTAAGATGCAAAACGAATACTCAGGTGACCTACACCAGAGAGCAGAATGCTGTAAGAAGGTGTAAGGTGCTTCTCTTCTTAAACCCCAGTATTGCCAATTCCAGGCATTCAAGAAATCAAAAGTCAGAAACCAAATAATCATGAGATTGTCTTAGAAATCATGAGATTTTAAAAAGAAAAAACCCAATAAAACACAGCCATAGATTCCCAGCGTCCTTGTGCAGACTTCTGGGTTTGCACTTCAGAAGCACTTGATTTGCCCACGTTCTCCTGTCAGACAGATACCACCGCCCATATCCCAGGGTAAAGTATCAGGGCAGTCCAAGGCCTGGCTCGCCACACCAACAAGACCAGTTTATTTATATTTTACATTTTTATCCCGGTCTTCTCCAGAGACTCGGGGAATCTTACAACATCAAAAATATAAAATGCATTTAAATCCCTTTAAAACTCCAACATCATCCCAAAACAGCCACCCACCCCACCCTTTATCCCCACCTCCTCCTTCCCAACCCCACCCTATTCCTGCTTGCCAAATGCTTGACCAAACAAAAAGGTCTTCTATCTCCTCCAGAAGATGAACAGGCTTGGGACAAGGCAGACCTTCAAGGGAAGCGAGTTCCGTAATTGTTGGGCAGCCGCCGAGAATGTCTCTTTGCATGGCCCTCGTAGCAACGTCATGGGCCGTTGGCACTTGCAAGAGGGCGCCCTCACACCGGAACAATGGAGAGCCTTTGATTTACCTTTCTGCTTGCAAGTCCCATTGTCAAGCATTCTGGAGGGCTGGTTACACTAGAAAGGGGCGTGGCAGTCTGCCCCACACTCTGTGGGGTGAAAGCCCAAAGGAAGGTGATAACTCGACTTAACTCCCCTGTTCTGGTTTCTCATTCTCCGAGTTCCCCCCGAGATTTGACGCCATTTTCGACTCTGCTGCATTAGTGATGCAGCAGAGTAGAAAGCAGAGCCAAACCTGTACGGCAACATTACCAAAGAGTCATTTCTTCCTTCTTCCTCTCTGAAGTTGCTCCCAGTGTAGCTGTCGCAGGAGGTCTGGTGGAGTCCGTAAGGAGAGAGCTCGCCCTCTCAGATCGACCAGACCTAATTGGCTTTCCTTTTTTCCAACTCTCATTTCTATGGCTTCCTTAAGCCCTCAACCCACAACATTCCTGTGGCAAGAAGACTAGAAAATTCTATTAAAAAAAGATGAAAATAAAGAAATTGGGGCAAGTAGGTCACCTTCCCCCAGGCCAGTTCACTTTAGCAAAGCATTTTATGGGTTTGCCACAAAAGAGGCAGATTTGTGTGTGTGTATTTTTAAGTCATCTCAGCCCCCCCCGGAGGGAACAGGCGAGTCTGTGGTCGTGGAATCAGGAATGATGTTAGAGCTCAGTCATGCTGAGTTTTAATTTAAGCCAAGCCTGGCTAGATTAATTGGAAATGGAATCGTTTTGATTAACTCCCAGATGTGAAAACCTGGAACATAGGTCTGAGCAACATCTGTTCCAGAACAAGCTAAGGGTGGGCCTAGCTGAAATGGATAGTAGGTTTATTATTCGCGGGTATTTTGGGCATTTGTGAATAGCCCTTGAAATACCCAAATAATATCCGCTGAGGGGTGGAGCTTATTGGATGAGGGGGTGGGGCTTGTCGCTCTTTGGTCACTCAAAATGTTGGAAGGTATGCACAACTACAGGGGGAAAAAACCGTGACAAGACATGAGCCTCTTTTGGGCACCTTCGCAGGATCAGAGCCATCGCTCAGGAGGAGCCCCTGTGGGGTGGATACAATTGCTGTCTTTCCTCCAGCTTTGACCTTGAAAGGGGGGGGCACATCAGGGAGCAGGACAAAAGTACTCTTACCTCTTTCTGACATGGCCACACCCCCATCAGTCAAGTCATGTCAGAAAGAAAGTGGGAAAGCCTCCTTGCCCCACTCCCTCCCTGCAGTCCTGATTTCTCCAGGTTCGAGAAATCAGTGCTTCACCTGGAGCCAAGAGACGACAGGTCGAATCCCAGACACTCTGGCTGGCTCAAACCCAAAGGGGTCCCAGTTGAATATGCATCACCCTTAAGCATCAGCCCCGGCCCTGCATGTAACACTGTCGTATGGTGACTTTGGTTCCTACTCCCAAGTTCCCATTATCATTCCACCCTAGGGATGGGAAACACGTCCTCCCATTCCACTTCCACATTTTTACAGTCAGAGCTACAAGTCTGAATAATAGGACCGTTCAAAATCTGCCAGAGAGGGGAACGTAGTTAAGGGGGGGTGAGCAGCAGGCAGTGGGTCTGGATCAGACCATCCTAATCCTGTAGCTAAAACAAAGAAGGGTTTTGTCACTTAGGGTTTTTATCGGATTGGCAAAGGCACAAATGAAAAATCAGATTTTTGCTCCCTTAAACTGAGGAGTTTTGCCTGGAGAAATCGTATGTCACAAGGGAGGGCATGGAGGGGAGGAGAGAAATGCCAGCTGTGGCCGGCAATGATTTCAAGGCTGCTGGGGTTTTTTCTAGGCTTTAACAAGGGCTCCGTAATGCCCCTGGGCCTCTGTGCTTGGAACGGGGCAGCTGCTACACCCAGCCTGCTCCCTGGTTTAAAATGAGTGGCTTTGTCTTGGCTGCAAGCAGTGAATTTCAGAGAGGTTAAAATTTAAGGTTCACTTCCTTAGAGCAGGGAGCTCCTCTCTCTTCGTCCACTGACCAGGTAAAACCTGGGGAAGAGGGGACAACCGTAATACTGTATCCCTCTGGCACCAAGCTGCATCTCTGGAGCAGAGACCACCCCTTAGGTTGAAGGTTCAGTTCCATGCCCCTGGCCTCTCCAAAGCTGCCAGCATTTAATTAATAGCTTGTTTGTCGAGGGAGCCGCATGAGACGTAATTGTGAGGGTCAGAGGGAGAGGGGAGACAGAGGGATCATTGAATTGTATCCCAGCAGCCGTCAGTACAATACAAACGATTGCAGGCCAGTGAGCTCAAGGCTCTTTCTGTTTGGCATATTTCCTGCCCCAGATGGGGAGGATTGGGATATTTGGCCACTGGCAATTTCCTGGAGGATGTAACTGAGGCAACACAGGATCATTCACACGACACACTCAGAAACTGGGGTAATGGCAACGAACGTGGTGTGACAATTCTTACCCCTCTCGGGATGAACTCGCACGTAACTCTGCTAAGCGCCGATGGCCCCGGAAGCTGTATAAACAGCCCCAGATGGTCCCTGTTGTGTGTGTACGTGAGGCACTCCGATTTCCAGCCCCACTTTCATCTGACATTTACACCTGATCTATTTGTCAGATCCGCGTTGAAAGCCGGGTGTTTCCAGCCAGGGACGTTTAAAGGGCAGGCGTGAGCCACAGGCTGCGCGCCAAAGGGCCCTTTAGCGAGGGACGGGCAGCCGGGGGAAATCTAGGCAAGTTCTTTATTGGAGGAGCTTTAGTGTGGGTGGGGTGTTTTCTGTCATAGGGTTGATGTCCTGATCCCCTGGTGAGAGGAGGGGGCGGGGGGACTGGGATAGGGTGGAAGGGGTTCTCCCCCCCCCCCCGCGAGAGGGGGGAATGTTCCCTTGGGGGGGTATTAGAGATCCCCTTGTGAGAGGGGGGGATATGGTGGGCTTGGGGTGGTAGAGTTCTCCCCCGCCTGCTTGGCAGGATGGCCATGGGGGTGATGGCTGGGGGCATGGCCATTGAGGTTGTGATGGACTGGGGCAATTACGGTCCCTCTGGGGGGTCATATTTGATCTATGAGGTGAGAGAGGCAGCTGGTGTCCATCCCCCCCATTGGCCTCCAGGCAGGTGGTGAGGTGGTTAGAGATCAAAGGCCCCTGGGTCTGAGTCTGATGCTGTTGAATGCGAGGTCGGTCGTGAATAAGTCAACTACAGTCCGGGAGTTAATGTGTCCATCACTGAGACCTGGCTGGAAACTGAGTCGGGGCCAATTTTGGCTGCCCTTTTTCCAGCTGGGTACTCCGTGCAGCATCAGCCATGGCCAGTGGGGGGGACAGGGGAGTCGGTGTAGCCATTATTTTTAGGGACACATGATCCATTAGGAGGTATCCGGTGCAAACTCTGCTGGGTGTTGAGGGCCTCCATCTTGTGATTGATTTGACCGGAGGCAGCTTAGGGTTGCTGCTAGCATATCGTGCACCTACCTGTACGGCAGCATCCCTGCACGCTCTGTCAGAGCTGATGTCAGAGGTAGCCTTGAGGTCCCCGAGGACGGTGGTCCTCGGAGACGTCAATATTCACCCCGACGCCAGTCATGGGGGAGCGGAGCGTGAGTTCATGGCAATCATGAGACTGTCTCAGGTGACTACTGGCCGGACGCATGATGGTGGGGGGACATACCCTGGACCTGGTATTTTACACAGGCCTCCCTTGAGGCTTGTGATCTGTTGGTGGGGGACGTGGTATTGGAGCCCTTGTCATGGATGAATCATTACCTCCTTCGGGTCAGTGTCTTGGCCCATGTCTGCCCCTGGAAAGGTGTGGAGCCAGTTAGAATGGTTCACCCCAGAGACTTATGGAACTGGAAAGGTAACGGAATGCTCTTGTGAAATTATCCTCTGCTCTTGACAACTGCTCATTCAATGACCTTGTGGTCTTCTGGAACACCTTGTTGTCTGAGGCCATCGACCGGGTGGCTCCCAGGCGTCCACTCCCTGTGCGCCGGCAGTGCAGATCCCCATGGTTTATGGAAGACCTGTGCCAGCTGAAGCAAGAAGGGTGACGGTTAGAGCGATGGTGGCGTCGCACTCGTACTGAAGCCAACAGATTGCAGTATAGAGCTAGTTTGAAAGCCTATGCAGTGGCTGTGTGAGCAGCAAAGAGGGGGTTTCTTTGCTGCTCTCATAGCATCTGTGAAGTCACGTTCAGCTCAGTTTTTCCAGGTGGTGAGGGAGCTGGTCAGTCTGGTCTCCCTCTGCCTGGAACCGGCAGTTTCCGGTGCTTGCTGTGACCAATTTGTTGACTATTTCACAGATAAAATCGCTTGCCTTCACCACAACTTCGACGTTGCGCTTGGAATGGTAGAAGAACCAGAGGTTATGAATGCCCCATCTGGTCCTGTTTTATGGGATTCGTTTCACTGGGTGTTGCCCGCTGATGTGGAAGATGGCCTTGGGGCAGTCAGAGCCACCAGTTGTGAACTGGACCTATGCCCGTCCTCGCTGGTCAAGGCCAGCTGGGAGTGGCCTGGGCCGTTGCTCGCATGGGTGGTCAGTGCCTAGCTTCAGGAGGGCAGAGTGCCGGGATGCCTTAAGGAGGCAGTGGTACGGCCTTTGCTCAAGAAACCATCACTTGACATTGACTCGCTTATGAGCTATCGACCAGTCTTTAACCTTCCCTTTTTAGGGAAGGGGGCGGCTTCAGCAGCTTCAGGGGCATTTGGACCACATCAGTTTTCTGGACTCCTCATAGTCCGGCTTTCGTCCAGGTTATGGCACCGAGACTGCACTTGTGGCCTTGGTTGACGACCTTCGCCATGAGTTGGATCGGGGCTGGTTGACCCTTTTGATCCTGTTAGATCTGTCGGCTGCATTTTACACGGTTGATCATGAGATATTGGTGACTCGCCTGTGGGACCAGGCCAGGGTAGGCAGGATTGTTCTTGAATGGTTCCGTTCCTTCCTGGCCAGGAGGGCACAGCGTGTGGTGCTGGGGGATTTTTCATCATTCCCCTGGGACTTCACGTGTGGGGTTCCACAGGGTTCTATTCTATCCCATCTCCTGTTCAGTGTGTACGTGCAGCCTTTGGGTGAGGTTGTGAGAGGGTTTGATGTTTGGTGTCATTCTGGATTGGGCCGCAGACCGTGCGTGTTTCATGGAGACCTGGCTGGATGGGGAGGTGGGGCTGATTTTGGCGGACCTCGTTCCGGCGGGG
>QEPC01012362.1:4187612-4201188 GCA_003113815.1 Sphenodon punctatus
TGCCTGCCGCTTTAGCTGTGCTGCGCCGCCTGCGAGCGCTTCCTTGCAGCACTCCGTACGAGAAAGCGGGAGGAAGGAGGGGGCGGAGAAAGAGGGCGGGGCCAGCCTAGAAGCCGACACTATTATCTCCCAGAGTTCCTTCCCGCGTGACCGCTGTTCTAGAGTTGGGGGTGTGAACGGCGTGATACCATATTAGCCAGGCTCTTTTTTCCTCAGAGCTATTAAATCCTGCAGTTTTTAATTCTTGTCTGTGCTTGTTTAGTCCTAGTATAGTTTGGAGCGGTGCTGAAATTCCGTTATTTGTCTGTTACTTTGCACTGATATCAGGGTAAAGTCTGGCGGCTGAATATATATATATATATTGGCTCCTGGAGTTGGATCTGAAATGTCATGCCCTGCCTAAGGTGTCCGGTCTGTGTGTGTATCCTGTGCCTGCCTCCTTCTCCTGCAACTGTGCCGAAAATGCTAGCATGTACAAATACCGACCGAAGGGCATCTCCCAAAGGGGGCGAAAGCCAGTACGTTCCTCTCTAGTTGAAGGTGGAAGGCTGTGCCGTAAATATCCAAAATAAGGGAGATTTGGTAGGGCGGGAAGGGAGAAGGCATTTCTGCTTCCTGTCTCAATCCTTTTAAGTGACATTTTCTGTCAAAAGGCAGCCCCCCCTCATCTCAAACCAGGTAAGCCTCTTCCTTATCATCAAACACCGAGCTGTTTGCAGGAGTGGTTGGGTATAAATATATTAAATAAAATAAATAAACTTGGGCTTCTCTTCCATTCCCCCTTCCAATGGCATTACCCCTCTTGGCCACAAGATGTCACCAAATCTCTTACCTGTAACTCCCCACCCAGACACTTAACTCATGGGCATCAGGCAACATCATCTACTAGTGGGTGTGCAGATTAAAGGAACACACCTCTCTCCTATTAACTCTAGATGTTGGTGTGTTCCAGTCTCCTGCTGGTTACAGACTGATAGCTTGGATTTGGGGAGCGGCTGTAATCAGCAGGGGAGAAGAGTTTGCCTTAATGGCCTCTATATTTTATTTATCTCATATTCAGTTCCCTGCAGTGTGGGTGATTATTGTAGCTTCATGCTTTTTTGGCTGAGATCCAACTTCCTATTTATTCATCGGATATAAATCTTGCAGAGGATTGCATTCTTCCTCTTACCCCGCACTAGGGAGAAATATACTGGATTTATAACTGGCCTTTCCAACCTAATAATCCCAAGCAATGGACAGAGGGGAAGAGGGTCCTAGAGTAAACATGTCCTAGCAAAGCAGATCCTTTGCCAGGCATCTAGGCTGGGAAATAGCTTTTTATGCAGAACCCGGGCAGAACAGAGGGCACATTATAGTCCCAGAACCATAAATGTGACAACAAGGCAACTAACAAGGCTGCGTTCTGCGGTATCATTTCCTAGTTCAGTGCCCTCTCAAATGAATTGGGTCAGATCCTTCCTTGGTGTAATCTGGCAGGTTTCCATTGCAGTCACAGGCTGCCCACTACAGTCACAAACCACTTGCTCCTTATCGATCGTGGCCACAGAACGCTATCCCGATTGACACCAACATCATCTGAAATGAGACTGAAGGGTGACTGGGGTGGAAATTAGGAGGCACAAAAAACCACAATTTAACCGAGGGGCCACTTTGAAAATTAATGCCACCCCTCAAGAAGTGCCTAGAAGTTGCAGGTTGGCTTTGTGCACAGGAAAAGGAGGGTCCAGATCATGAATCTGTCCCCTCTCCTTGTGTGCGTGCCTTATTGATAAGTTAATAAAATAGCATTGTTTGCCGCTCAGCCTGCTGCAATGAGGAGTTGACAGCCAATCTTGGCTCTAGAATCCTAGCTAGAATTAAATAAGTATAAGCACTACTTGTGTGGTGTTATGTATTACAATTATATTTGTTTTGTGGGACGGATACATGTGATTGTATAAGCCATATTTCACATGGAATGAATTGGATCTGACCCGGTGTTTGGCAGCTGTGAGGGGCTGGATGAGGGCTAACCGACTGCGACTGAATCCTGACAAGATGGAGGTGATGTTAGTGGGTAAGTCGGCGGAGATGACGGCCCCGTCGATTGATGGAGTTTGCCCTCCGCTGACTTCCCAGGTGTAAGCCTGGGGGTGCTCCTCGATGCGCATCTCCGCCTGGATCTCCAGGTGGAGGCTGTGGCGAGGGGTGCCTTGCGCCGGTTACATCTGGTGCGGCGGCTTCGGCCGCTGGTTTTGGTTCCGGACCTGGCCATGATCATCCATGCTTTTACTACCTCTCGGTTAGACTACTGCAATGCGCTCTACGTGGGGCTACCTATGGTGATGGCTTGGAAGCTGCAGCTGGTGCAGAATGCGGTGGCCCGGCTGCTGGTGAGGTTGGGCCGCCGGGAGCACATTACACCAGTGCTCCCATCTCTGCACTGGCTGCCAATAGTCTTCTGGGCCCGATTCAAAGTGTTGTTTTTAACCTATAAAGCCTTACACGGCCTGAGCTCTGCCTACTTGTGAGACCGCCTCACTCCCCGGGTTCTAGATCGGCCCCTGTGGTCATCCGGGGGCACCGTGTTGGAGGTCCCCTGGGTTTCCCGGGGGCCCACCCAGAATAGGGCGTTCTCGGTGGCCGCCTTTGGAATTCCCTCCCGGCGGGGGCCCATCTGACCCCGGACCTCCCGGCCTTCTGTAGGAACTGTAAGACCTGGCTGTTCCGTCAGGCATTTGGCGAGGGAGAGGGGTAAGGGTGGGGGAGGATGGGGGTGGGTGGAGTGGGTTTTTGTCTTCCCCCTGTTATGATCATGATTATTATGTTTTAAAGTGTTTTTAAATGGTTTTATATTATATTTATATTTTTGTTATTGCTGTTAGCCGCTCTGGGCTGCCTCCTAGCGGGAAGAGCAGGGTACAAATTTTGTTTAAATAAATAAATAAATAAAATAAAATAAATAAATGTTTTTATGTATTTGTTTTTTTATTGTTTTAAATTTGGCTATAGCCAAAGCTGATGCCATAATAAATGAATATTCTCTTTTTGATGGTCATTTGGATTATCACAGACCGGAAGCGGGGCTCACCCGTATGTAGCAGTGGCTACGTGATAGCGGCAAATGCATGTTAGCCATGAGTAGGGCGATTATCAGGTAGCACGTTTACACAAACAGATGTAATGCCCAATGTGTGTTTAGTGCTGACAAGTGGCTAGCATTATATGGTGACACGCACCCCCGACCCAATGTCTCCTGAGTCTCAGTCTGGTGCTCTCTCCAAGTATCCTGCTACCGGTCAATGAGGACCAAAGTCATGTTTTATGGAATGCTGCGTCTTTTCCAGTCATCATCTCTTGGGATGTGTAAAGTCTTTTCCAAACGTCTGTCTCTGTCTTTCACTTGCAGGAGGAAGAGGGACAGATGGGGCACCAATAATAACCTTCCCGGAGTACGCAGGTTTCAGCGATATCCCCGATGAGGATTTTCTCAATGTTGTGACCTATCTAACCAGCATCCCCAGGTGAGATGAGCCCTCTGGCTTCATTCCAGATCTGATCCTTGCACCTGCTGGCGTTTGCTGTTTGAAAACAGAGTGCGGGAGGCATGGTCTTGGCATGGATTGGCGTGTATGTGTCCGCAGTCGAGAGGCGCCAAAATAGGCAAGAATAGGTATGATGAGGAACCTGTATTCACTGCATTTTCCCCATTGCTGCCAGTAGGGAAAATACAGTGAGTGTGGGTCTCTGGGTATAGCTTTTATTCTGCATGCCGTCTCTTCTAACAAAAGAAACTTTATCTGCTGCGCTTCTTTGTTCACTTGAGGACAGGCAGAATTGCAAGGTTAATGAAAACAAGAACTGCGGAAAGTTGCATCCCTGTTGTTGTTATTTAAGGTGCTTGGCACTGAACAGATTAGAGATGAGTCCCTGCCCTCAAGGTGCTTACAATCAAGGATGAACAAGCGGGGTGGGAGGAGGGATAACGGGGAGGGGAAGTTGAGAAGTTACATGTGCACATGCTTAGCTTAGTGACAAGGGTGGGCGGGATCATGGAAAATACAAGGAGATGCACAACTTATTGAACAAGAGTAGAAAACACCATCGACTGTGTTGAGGCAATAACCTATTTGCCTGAAAACCTGAGGCTAAGTGAGAGCAGATTGGTTCTGTGGTGATGGTTGGCAGCCATTCCCATGCTCAGTTTGCAGAGACAAGGATCTGAGGTCATCAAAGAAAAATTAGTAGCTTTTTCTACTAGTGAGTCAGCACAGCTAGACTTGTGAAACTTTTAAAAATCTCTGAATTACTAGACATCAGCTGTATGTGCTCTGTTGCAAGCCTGAGGAAGGGCCCGAAAGCTTGCAAACTCTCACCAACAGAAGTTGGTCCAACAAGAGAGGTCATCTGAACTACTTTGTCTCCATCTCTCACACTGGGGACCAACACCCCAACCGCACCTTCTCTCTAGATTACAACATGCAGTCTATACGGACTAGAGCCAAGATCACTAGAATTAGGGCCGTTGCAATTTTTTCTCTCCAGTTTACGCGGTCATGAGACCCAAATTCTGTCAGAAGAAAATCCTGGCTCTGTTTGCAGAATAAATTATGCAGATTAATTAAATCCTGCAAGTTATGCAGATTTTTTTAATGCAAATGAGCTTCCTAGCATGCCGTTCCATCAATTTTACATATCTCCTATCTTTGGAGGGGAAAAAAACAAAAACCCAAAGAAAAGGAGGAGAGGGGGAGCTCTTCCTCCAATGGGGAGGAATGGGCTGCTTCATCTTGACCCATTGACTCAGAACATATGCCAACAGCTCACACTGCTGGCCACCCCATTGGCTACCTCACTGTGCTCCCCACTCAGGCTGTAGTTTTGCATTGCCAGAGGCAATTTCTGTGACAATTTGGCCACGTTCCACCAAAAAATGGCTGTGTTTGCAGCCACACAGAATTCATGGTGCCCTGAACACAGCAGATTTATTTATTTTATATTTATTTATATTAAAACGTATATGCCGCCCCTCCTGCCTCCAGAGCTGGCTTTAGTGTAAGTGGGGCCCAGGGCGAGGAAGAAATGGGGGGGGGGGCAGCAGAAGTGAGGGAGAGGCAGAAGCCCCACCTCTCCCTCACTCCGTGGGTGCCTCCCCCGCCTGTCAGTCTCTCGGCCAGGGGAAATGAGGGAGAAACAGGGCCTCTGCCTCTCTCTCCCTCATTTCCCCTGGCTGAGACTGTGAGAAGCAGCGGGGAGAGGGGGGGCATGGAGTGTGAGAGAGGCAGGGCCTCTGCTTCTCCCTCACTCCTTTTTTTTTTTTTTAAAGATTTTTTCTATTTCGAATTCATAAATCTTTACAATCTACAATACATTATTCCACATTGATCCATTCACTCCAACATATACCTCTGAATTTTTCCCTATCTATATTCCAACTCCTTTCCTCCCAATCTCCCTTCCCTTATACGAACAATATCTGTCAGTTTAATCATATTATACACCTCTATAGACAAATCTTTCCATTCTATTATCTTCAATTCAATGTATAAGGCCCTAGTTGTTAGATATAGGGTCTTAATCCAAAAGAAGAAACTGGCATTTAACATCAAATAGTGGGAAATTCTGTCGACTGCTGTCCAATTGAAGGATGACCGAACATTTTGGCAGGTAGTAAATGGAGCCCGTGGGCCCATTGTGTATAAAGACCCGAAAATCCACCATGTAGAGTGGGTAAACTATTTCTCACACTTATATCACAAAGGGGAATTGGAGGGGCAGATTGAGGAACAGCAGGATAGTATCGACCTTCCTGCCTGGCCTCCGGTGTCACCGGAGGAAGTTTTAGAACGAATTAGATCTTTAAAGGTCGGGAAAGCGCCAGGCCCAGATTTTCTGCCACCAGATCTGTTTAAGGACAACCCCGACTGGTGGGCCGTTATTTTGGCCAAACTTTTCACGATGGTTAACAATACTGGGAACTTCTCGGGAGTTTAGAGGTTGGATATTGTGGTCCCGATACATAAGAGGGGTGACCGTGATCTCCCTACAAACTATAGGCCGATCTCCCTTCTCAATGTAGTGGGGAAGTTATATGTGAAATTTTTGTTAGGAAGGCTGCATGCTTGGCTGCAGGGACAGCAGGCATTAGCAGCCGAGCAGGCTGGCTTTCGCGCATCTCAGTCAACAATTAGCCATTGCTTTGTACTGAATCATCTAGTGCAAAGGTATAAATGGAAAAAACAGAAATTGTTTGTCGCTTTCATTGACTTCAAAGCGGCCTTTGACACCATCCACCGAGATATGTTTTGGCTTAAAATGTCCACCTTAGGGATTGAAAGCAGACTACTTTTGCTTATTAAGGCCTTGTATACCGACTCCTCCATGAAGGTGCGTTTGAATAACAGAGAAGTTCTTTCGGACTCTATTAGAGTCTGTAGGGGGGTCCGGCAGGGGTGTATCTTGGCCCCTACACTGTTCAACATTTATGTGAATGATCTCGTCCTAAAGCTAAGGGATCAAGGGAAATACATGGCCCCTAAGATAGGTGGTAAAAGGATATCCTCCCTGTTTTATGCGGATGACGTGGTCTTACTCTCCTCATTTAGATTGGGGCTTAAAAGACTGCTACAGGATTTTGACTCCCTCAGCCGTGCTGATGGATTAATAATCAACTATGGAAAATCTAAGACCATAGTTTTCGCTCCAGCATTTAAGGTCTATCGTTGGAGCATGGGTGGGGTGACTCTTCAGCAGGTCAAAGATTATAAATACCTAGGCTTGACTTATTCCTATAACGGCTCTTGGAGGCCGCATGCTGTAGCCACAAAGAAAGCAGTGGAACTGGCAGTTGTTATGATAACCAGAGTTTACTATACCTATGGGGGTCAGCAGGTGCTTCCTGCGCTGAAAGTTTTTGTAGCAAAAACTGTTAGCAAGATGACGTATAGCATTGCTCTCTGGGGTGGGGAAGGGCTCGCTGTGAAGCTATTAGCCTCAATATATAACAGATTCATCAAAAGATTGCTGGGAGTTCCTAGGTCCACTTCCTCCACAATGACTAGCCTGGAGACAGGCCTTGACTCATGGGAAGTGTTTTGTGACAAACTGATACTTACCTTCTGGTTGAAGGCCCACTTTTTTTACCCTGAGTCTTTGGTGAGGCTATGTTTGGAGGAATGTTATGAACACCTGAGTGATGGGAAACCTTTGGGGGGAAATGGCCCAGCGTGCCCCTGGTGGGAGGGCAGTTTATAAAAGGATTAAGGAATTGGGCTTTTCCGTAGATTTTTTTTCCTCATTCTCCCCCATGCAAACCCTAAAATTATTACATCAGAGAGTAAGAGATGTGGATCTTCAGCAGCGTAGGAGTATGATCGGGGAGGTAAAGACTGCCCCCTGGTATAAATTTTGGGCAGCAGGACTAAATCGGCCTGCTTATTTGACTAAGCTCCAGCAATCTAAACTTAGGCTGGCCTTCACCTCATTAAGATGTCAAACTATGGAAACCGAAGTCCTAAATGGGCGATATAAGGGGGTTAAATATGTGGAACGTTTATGTATCTGTGGAATGCCGGTTGTTGAAGATCTTCCCCACTACGTTTTAATATGTCCACTGTATAGTGTGAGGTGAGAAAATCAGTGTGGGCTTCAGTTGGGGATTTGAGTGGAAAAAAACCCGTACAGAAACTGGTTTTCTTGCTACGTGATACGGTGCCTGAGGTGACCAGGGCAGTGGCTACTTTTGCCTTTAGGGCAAAAAAATTACGGATGCGTAAGTTACAAATTAAATCTACCTAATGCACTGAAATGTTCTTCACTCACGGATCTGAGTGAGTTTTGTGAAACCCTTAGCAATACGGAATGCGCCACTGCTAGGGCAATTTGTGCTTTCAAAAGCATTATCATGTATGTTGGCATTGTTTATTTTTTCTGTACGTTTTGCTTTGTCAAGGCCGTTGGGCCAGTACAATAAAATTTTACTTACTTACTTATTTTCAATTGCCCACTTTTATTCCAGTGCCTCGCTATAACTATTTTAGCTGCTATCAAAAGATTAAACACCATTTCCTGATCTTCTTGGAGGACCAGTAACACACACTCAGGTGACCCCCTAAAAACATATCCACATATTTTAACACAAAGACTCAATACTTCTCAAAATTTAGCCACCTCTTTACATTCCCACCAACAATGTGAATATCCCACCCTTTTTTCATTACATTTCCAACACTTATCGGGCCTACCATTTATTTTTGCAATCCTTATCGGAGCTTAAATACCACCGAGCAAGAACCTTTATAAACATTTTCATTCAAATAAGTTGCTAGTGTATATTTATACATACGGTCTCAAACTCTTTCCCACTCCTCGGGGCCGCTCCCTCACTCTTGCTGGCCCCCTCCGCTGCCTGTCAGTCAGAGTTGGCCGGGATCCCCGCGCTTGGGGTCCCCAGCTCCCGGCCACTGTCAGGCCGGGAGCTGGGGGCCCCTGAGTGCAGGGCCCCCCCAGGAGCGGGGCCCAGGGAGGCCGCCCCGAGCTGCTCCACAGTAGGGCCAGCCCTGCCTGCCTCAGGCATCTCGGGCCGGCTCAGAACATTTAAAAACATATTAAAATATACAATAATAGACTACAATTAAAAACAGTATAAGACCCATCCCCACCCACCCAAACCACCCCCCCCCCCCCCATCTCCCTCGGGAAAGGCCTGGCGGAACAGCCAGGTCTTACATTGTCTGTGGAAAGAGGGGAGGTCGGTAATCAGGCGGACCTCCAACGGGAGGGAGTTCCATAGCCGCGGCGCAGCCACAGAGAGCGCCCTCCTCATAGTCATAGTGGACACCCGGGGGACCCCGAGGAGGACGCCCTCAGCCGACCGCAGGGACGGATCCAGGACCCAGAGGGTGAGTCGGTCCTGCAGGTAGGTGGGGCCCAAGTCATTTAGGGCTTTAAAGGCCAACACCAACACCTTGAATTGGGTCCGGAAAGCTATCGGCAGCCAGTGCAGAGAGTGGAGCACTGGTGTAATGTGACCACATCGGCCTGTCCCAGTCAAGAGACAGGCCGCCGCATTCTGCACTAGCTGCAGTTTCTGAACCAGCACCAAGGGCAGCCCCACGTAGAGCACATTGCAGTAATCCAGTCTCGAGGTAATAAAAGCATGGATGACTGTGGCCAGATCCGAGTCCGAGACATACGGCCTAAGCCAACGCACCAGATGTAGCTGGCGGAATGTCCTCTTCGCCACAGCTGCCACCTGGACATCCAGGCGGAGCTGCGGATCCAGGAACACCCCCAGACTCCGGACCTGAGATACCAGGGGAGAACAGACCCCATCAATGATGGGGGCCATCACTCCCCCGGCTTTCCCCACAGCCATCACCTCCATCTTGTCAGGATTTAATTTCAGGTGGCTCGCCCTCATCCAATCCCCCAATATTGATTTGAATGTCTAAATATGTGCCCATCTTCCAGGCACTTAGGCATAATTAGCTAGCATACTGTAACTTGGGGTGGGGGGGTCTTGGTGACACCAAGTCTTTGTAGGAGTATGCCAGCTAATAATCAATCCGCACCCAAAGCGTGGTCCTTTGAATATAAATTGGTTTGATTAATTCAGAGATCCCTGCCATCTACTTTCAGGACTTCCAAACCAAACCGAAACTGTCTCTCTGAGCCAGCAACAATATATCCAGTCTCTTCTCTTCCCCAGGGCTTCTTTAAAAACAACAACAGAGTATATTTATTATATCTATATCCCTTGTCTTGAGCTGAAATGAGGACCCAAAAAAATGGGGAGACCCATTGAATTTCTGGTCCCCGTATCAAATTTGGGTTCTGTACTTTTTGGTACCCAAATCAGTTTTCGATCGGGTATATGAAATCCTGACAAGCAGTATACTGAAATCTTAATTTTGTCCAGGATTTTTTTGCGGGGGGAGATTTAGGGAAAAAATGGGATTTGTCAGTATTTTGGTTTTTCACTTGTGTGTGTTCGATTGGTATTCAGGGACTGATTCGGATACCCGAAACGGTAGTCAAAATTGTGGGTATTACCCACAGGTACCAAATCAGCTACATGATTCAGCTCTATGCTCCCTCTTCAGGGTTCTTCAAACACTCAACTGGTTATTAACCTTGTAGCCAGGGTTCAGGGTTCATGCCTTCTGCGTTGCATGTGCAGAAGGCAGGGTCTCAGTTTTCCTGGTGGCCTCCATCTCAGGGGCGTAGCTAGGTTGGAGTGGGCCCAGGGACAAGAATTTAGGGATGTGTGAAGAGAACGGGGTTTGGATATTCAGCCGTTCGGTCATTCAGTTCGGTTGAGTTTGGTTCGGTCGAACGTTCGGACCCGCCGTGAGGCTTGGGGCACTCCAGGGACCCCCAGGGGTGCCCGTGGTGACATGGCAGGTCATCAGAGACCCAGTGGCAGTGGCAGTGGCAGCAGCAGAGACAGCGAAGGCTTGGTGCATGGCATCCTGGGTTGCCCGGGCATTGCAGGTTGGCTTGTATTCAACAGAACTAAAGAAGCTCTACTGCCAATTGGTCAAGCCTTGCCTGGTGGTAAATCACATGGACACCCAGTAGCAGACATTGGATTGCCAGGGCACAGAACCCATGGCACAGACAGCAGAGGCGGCATTGGCAGCAGCAGCGGACATTGGACTGCCTGGCAGCAGAACCCTTGGCACAGACAGCATAGGCGGCATTGGCAGCAACAGCGGACATTGGATTACCTGGGTACAGAACCCGTGGAACAGCAGAGATGGCAGCAGCAGGATTTGCCTGTGTGCAGCACCCATGGAGCCAGGATGGTAGGATTTGCAAGGGAAGAGCTCCCCGACAGCAGCAGCAGGATTGCTTCGGCAGAGCACCCATGGACCAGCAGACAGCAGCAGCAGGATTACCAGGCCAGTGGTATGAGAGGCAGGCAGGCTTGGGCAGGGTTCAAGCTTTGCCTACAGGGTGGGCAGACAGGCAGCATAGAATGAGCAGAAGGCAGGCAGACTGTGGCAGGCTTTGAGCTTTGCCCACGGGGCGGGCGGACAGGCAGCGTGGCATGTGCAGAAGGCAGGCAGACTGAGGCAGGCTTTGAGCTTTGCAACCTGGGTGGCAGACAGGCAGTGTGGCATGAGAGGCAGTAGGGAAGGCAGGGCACTCAGATAGGCTGACAAAGACTATCTGATTGCCAGTTATTGTCGATATTGTCAATATTGATACTGATACCAATCGCAAAGATTTAATTTTTGTTATCGTAATCGGTATCGGTATTGGTATCGTTTGCAGTTCTGAAACAGAGCTAATGCACTCTGAAAAAATGGTTCATTGTCGAATTATGATAATAAATGAAAGCTTAATAATGAAAAAATGTGAAAGTTTAGTTATTGATAAAAATGAATAAAAGTATGTGTGGTAAGGAATTAAGTACATATATTACATTTATGTTGATGCGGATAAAATATTAAATATTCCTCAAATTCTGAAATCATTTCCATGTTTATTGGTGTTTGTGTCTTGTTGCAATGTATGGAGTTGAATGCTTTTTAAATTGCAATTGTCATGAATTTGTATGGTTTTTGGAGTTTAATCTAGAGTCAAAATGATTTTGTGATGTTTTTGAAGAGGAAAGTTTTTAGTTTTAAAAACTGTTGTGCATTTAATGTTTTTTTAAACTGTAAAGTTTTTTGTTTTGGTAAATCTAACTAAGGTAACTCCTACATCTGACTGACTGACTGACTATCTATCTATCTATCTATCTATCTATCTATCTATCTATCTACACAGGGATGGGGGCGGACACAGACAGGTCACAACAAACAACACAGGGAGGGGTACAAAACTGAAATGAAACCTAAATCAATCTAATCCTACTCTAAATAAATAAAAAAATAGCAGCAGGGAATCAGGAATGGACTAGATACAGGGAGGAGGGGAGTATTCAGTGAAAGACAGGGAGAAAGAACACAGGGAGGGGTAAAAAATAAAAATAACGCCTAAATCTAAATCTATCTAATCAAATCTTGAAACTATGGAGGTAAATGTGTGGGATGGGTGAAATAGGAGGAGGGTGGCAATGGATTGGGAGGAACACAAATTGCTGGGAGAGGGAGACTTCTGAAAACACCTACTGACAGGATCAGTGGCTAGCTCAGAAGGAATTAGAAGGGGGGAGGGCAGTTACTTTTGTTACTTGCTGCGCCTGCCTTACCACAAGCCCCATTGGCTCCGTGCAGCCTAGCCCCATGTCCCCCATGTCCAATTGCAGACTGCGAAGCCAGTGGTTTGAGGCGAAAAGGGATGGTGATTGGGCAGGCTGGCTGCTACTCCAAGCCTCTCCACCCCTGGTGCCAGGAAGTCTGCTCCTCAGCTGCTCCCCCTTCCCTGGGCCTTCCAGTCACGTTTTTCCCGCTGGAACTCATCCGAACGATACCGAACTGTTTGGTCGGTTTGAGTTCGGTTCGATCGTCTGAACGGACCGAGTTCAATCCGAACTCCGAACATCCGAACTGCGTTCGCACATCCCTACAAGAAATTGTCTTGGGCCCCCCTACCCGCTGCCCCCATACTCTCCCCCCCCCACCCTCCAGCATCCTTATTGCAGAAAACTGTCCCTGAGATATTATATATATTATATATATAGACAGGTCCATTCCTCCTGGAAACCCCTCTCCCCTTTTCAGGGACCAAGGGATGCAGTTTTCAGAAAGCAGAAGAACCGTGTCACACAGACAATCCACAGCTTTCGCGTCCCACAGCTCCACCCACCCCCAGCTCCAGATTAGAGCTGCGCAACACAAACACCCCCTAGCTCCAAACAGCCCCCCACTCCACTGGATGCCCCACATCACAGATACCCTCAATAGCACCATTAAAAAACAACCACACGGGACACCATGCAACAGACGTCCTCCCGATTCCAGAGAACAGCTCCAGAGACACGAAGAATTCTGGACACACCTTCCTCCTCTTTAAACACTGGTTTGGTATCATCAGATAGTAAATATAAAACATCTTTGCATTAAATCTTTGTCCTCTAAATAATCTTATACTAGGTATAAACTGCCAAATCCCTCAGAGAAGGGGATTGCCCAAATAACTGCCCTTGGGCTCCACCCCATTTTGGGACCCGGCCCACCCCCTCCTAGGGGACCCCTTACTAGAGTCCTGAGGGATGGGATCTGGTTCACAATCCACCCAGGACCGCTCCTACCCTACAACAGAGGTGGGACACTTTTACTCTCCCAGAGGCCAATTTGAAAATGTAGTACAAGCTCGGAGGCGAGCATAGACGTTGGGATGTGGAGGATGCACTCAGGAAAAAGAGAGTCCAGCTCAAGGATTTCTGTCCTGAACCTGCCCCTCTCCTTGTGTGCCAGCCCACGGCTCTGCTTCTTTCCCCAAGCTCAATCTTTCAGAGCTTTGGGGAAGAAACTGAATCCAGGGGCCAGATCCAAGAACTGTACCGCTGTAAGAACTAGGGCTGTAGCGGAATGTCGCAGCGGTAGCTATTTCCGCCGGAAACAG
This sequence comes from Sphenodon punctatus, assembly GCA_003113815.1. Lineage (NCBI taxonomy): Eukaryota > Metazoa > Chordata > Lepidosauria > Sphenodontia > Sphenodontidae > Sphenodon > Sphenodon punctatus. The sequence goes on from QEPC01012362.1 coordinate 4,201,113, forward strand.
TGTTTCCGCGATTAGTGGTACGGCATGGCAGAGGCTTTCATTCTGCTAGTTTCATTCCTCTACTTCTGCAGTTCCG
>QEPC01012362.1:4226122-4244942 GCA_003113815.1 Sphenodon punctatus
AACTAGGGGACACTCCATGAAACTCACAGGTGGCAGAATAAAAACAGACGAAAGTGTTTTTTCACTCAGCGTACAATTAGGTTGTGGAATTTACTGCCAAGGGAGGTGGTCAAGGCCAGCAGTATAGCTGAGCTTAAAAGAGGTTTGGACAAGTTTCTGGAAGATGGTTTCATTAGCAGCTATTAGCCAGATAGAATTGGGGAACAAAACCCTTTACTGTCGGGAGCCTGGGGATGACCCACCGGGAATGGATAGCATGGTGACCTGTTGGGTGCTTCTCCCAGGCCCCTGTGACTGGCCACTGTCGGAGACAGGATGCTGGGCACGATGGACCGTTGGTCTGACCCAGTCTGGCACTTCTTATGTTAAATTATTATTAAAGGAAGCCACTGACGCCATCGGCAGAACAATCCATCACCATAAAACCTGAAGAAACTTCCTGTCCTAATAATAATAATTTAAAAATCTCTGGTAGTATTTTAAACAAAAAAAGGATAGTCATTCCAAATGCTACACCTTCCAGTTATAATGCTACATGATATGAAGTGTGTGTGTGAATTTCACAGGTTAATGTAAATTCTTCCCCTACAAGGGCTTTTATATTTCCACTGGAATCGGTAGTTTCCCACTTTCTCTGGCTTTAACTATCTGTCATAGTCCCTGATCTGAGTTTCCGTGGTGTTCTGTTAATTTAGAACGCATTCTGTGCTTTATTCTAACAATTTTAGACTGGTTTGTTTGTTCCTTCATTACTTAATTGGCTGGAGCTGGGTTGTTAGGAGTAAACTGCAGTTTGACATACAATGTCAATTCCTTGTCAGTCCCAGGGTTTCCTGGACTCCTTTTAACTGTGTTCTGTGCCCTGTATTTGCCTGTGGACCGCCTTCTAAAAACAGAAGCTGAACACAATACTTTTTTCTCTGAAGTGTGTCATGGGGAAAAGGGGGCAACACAGTCATTTGTGGTAATGGGACACAGAATTTGGGGTACTGGGGGTAAATATGGCTACTAAGAAGGACAGCTAAAGATAAAGAATAGAAGATTGTGAGGCTTACCACCCTGCTAAACTGGTTTGGCAGGGTGGGGGGACAGAAAAACCATTTTTAGGTAGAAAGAGCATTTTGTTGCAAAGGTAACACCCAGGTGGGGTCTGCAACCAGCTTAGAATAACAAAAGGAGCAGGAGGGAGGAAGTGACCCGAGCCCCCTGCAAAGAAAGTGAAGACACAGGATCTCTGCTGTGTCTCTTCCATCTTGTCCAGCAAGGAACAAGCAGCTTACAGAAGAGGCTGCACAGCCATGAACTAGAGACTTTTCAATTCGCTAAAGGGACTGAGCCCGGCCTCAACACCAAGGCTGCAAGAGACTCGGATGGACCTGGATGTGCCTCAGGGTAAGAGGACAGTGAGGGAACTTCAGTGTATTTTAGAATGCATGTACTTTATATTTGATTTGCGGACTTGCACCGTCCGATCAACAGCCTTATACTTGTATTCACTTAATATGTTTCAGAACCAACTCTAGCGTGCTTGCGTGTTTATTTGGCCTTGGGGGGTTCACTAAGGGGGTACCCTGTCTAGGTGAGAGCCTAGACGGACCTTTCTTGTATAAGACAAACCCACCGTGAAGTTTTCCAAGCTACGGGTGGCCAGAGAAGGTTCTCTGAGTTACGGCTGGGCTTTTGGGGATGCAGAACTCCGAAAGCTCCCTGATTGCGGTGAGGGTTGTGATCACTTGGGAACCCATGTGGGCACAGGCAACTGGGCTGCAGCTGGCCTAGTGGGCATCCAGGGGACAGCCTAGACGAAGAGGGGGACCCCGATCCCGGTGACAAACTGTCTTAGCAACTTTATCCTGTACAAGTGCCAAGCGCACTAAAAGTATTTAATTCGTTCCACATATGGATCTTGCAAAAACATTTGGTTTTTGATTTACCATTTTTGACTTCAGTCGGTAGCAACAAGGTCAGGTCCAGGGAACTGAATTTAACACAGAAGCATATTGGCCAAACCTAGGTATACTGTCAGTTCTTTGGGACTGACATTGTTGTCACTGCGGTCAATAACAAAACTCCTGCTGAAGTCATTGGCAGGAGGAATTGTGGGCTCAAGGAGACCATGGTCTACATCAAGAGTTGCCACCTCAACCCTACATCAAGGGTAGAAACGCAGAGGGGGCAGGACCATGTTAGAGGTTGTAGGGCATAATCTATGTGTATGGGTTTCATCTTTCCCCTGTTTGTGCCACTGACTTCCAACAAAGCAGGGTTGTCGGCTTTCCGGCTTTTAATTTTTTTAAAAACAGCCAGATTTATATTTTAAAGAAAATCAACTTTTTTTAAAAAAAACTATCCTTCTTTTTTCCCCCACTTGTTTTCCCTTCTCGCCACAAAAGAAGAGACAATGTTTCCTTTAAAAGTATGGCCTTCAGTTACATGGGAAGCTATTGCCATAGCAACTTCTTCATCACATACCAGTGTCAGATGGAGTTGACTTTGTGAAGGAAATGCATTTTCCAACGATGCAACTGTTAAGATTTTTTTTTAGGAGAAAAATAACAAAGTCTGCTTAAAATCTTGAGAGAGATTCATCCCTCCCAAAAGTTCCCTACTTACGAGGGACAGACCTTTGGGTGCGGAATTCCACTGTCCCTCTTTCAGGGGCCAAAGTTCTCTTTTGAAGAGAGAGACAAAAAGAGTGCTCTTCAGGCACGTCTTTCCTGGTGGCCTCCCGTCCCAGGACAAGCCCTTGGGCGGACAGTGGGGAGAGGAGAAGCGGGAGATGCTCCTGATGCACTTGGAATGTTGGGATATTTGTCCACATGTGAGTACGAGAGGGGGTGGAGCTTATTTGCTGAGGGATGGATTTTATTGGTCAAGGGGTTGGGGCTTGTTCTCCTTTAGCTGTTCAAAATGTCATGAGATAAGGAGGTTTGAAGTTAGATTTGGAAGCTAGAGTGTTCAAAAGACCGGAGATTTAGGCCACGGTTCTACACCTGTGATGGTAAAATTCCATGTATGTAACTGGTTATGTATTCTCATCTTCTCTTAATGAGTCTTCTGGGGGGCTCTGGGGCACCCAGAATTAATGGAACCTTTTGAAATCTGAGAACTCATGCTCATGGCACCTGTTTAGAGTGGATAGTGGTACAAACCCGCTTTCTGAGTGTTGCATGAAATCCTTACCATTTTGAGTGCTCTTCATTGATCCATTGCTCTTTGCCACCTCATGCAAAGGGTTTGCTTGCAACGATCAGATTCTGTCAGATAGCAATGTTGCGTGAACAGATTATCTCAGAGCAAGCGTCAGTTCCTCATACATCATTTCCGGTTTGCAATTTCCTACCTCCAAATGACTATAGAGATGTGGCTACACAGTCCTGAAGCAGGGATTCCCTCTTCCACTCTATGCTACCTCTGGAACATTGCATACAAGTTGATCACAAAGGTATTCTGCCATGTCCTTTGCAAGTACGGAAGGGTCAGTGAATACTGAGGAATCAGCAGTTGTGTGAATGTATCGCTACAGGATAGGAGAAAACCAGGTTAAGGTTCAAATGGTAACTCTGCAAGGGGAAAGAGTGTTGTATTAATGAATCCTAAGGCATAAATCTCCTCTAAGAGATCTATGCGCCACGCGGCCCCGCCTCCTCCGCGATCCACGGTTCCACGACAGACGTTACGGCGGGCCCCATTCACCACGGGCCGTGGTTTGCCCGTCCCCGCGGTCCGGGGAGAAGCGGCACACGTCTGCTGGCGCGCCTCTTCATCCTGGGCCGTGGTCTGAACCCATGGCCCGTGGTGGATGGGGCCCGCCGTAATGTCTGAAATCACCCTACGTTCACATGGCAAGTCAGAGTCAAATCTAGGAATGGTACCTCAGGGTTAGTGCAAATTAAAGAGGGAGACACTGGGTAAAACCAGACGTGATGGTGGCCTGCTTTGGCCCATGAGCCACCAGCACATCTGATTTGGGGCCGCCAGATGTTGGCCCGCTTCTGCCATGGGCCATGTTGGCAGCTGGCCCAGGCTGTGACCTTGGAATATCTCTGAGGTCACAGCCGGGGCTAAGGCCTGCCTGACTGGGCCAAAGTGGGCCAGCACGTTTGTGCAGCCGTGGCATACCTGGGCCAGGGGCCGCCATGGTCGGCAGCCATGGCTTTGTCTCATTGGCTACCATGGCTGACCGTCGTGGAGTGGGGCGCTGGGAGCACATCCACGTTTGTTGGACTCCTGGTCCTCTCTGGGCTGTATGGCCGGCGGAATGGCTCCCAGGCTGCGGTCACATCAAGTCGGTGCCCCAACCTGACCCAAGCCATGTCTCCCGAGATTTTCCAGCCCAGGGGGAGCAGTCCTGCCAGCCGTACATCTGTTTTTACCCATTGAGATGAAACACATTAGGATCATCATGCCGGGGGAAGGTGGTGTTATTTCCTTCCAGAAACCTCCCCCCCCCACCCCAAAAGCTGAATTTACCTGTGGGACCGCCTCACCCCCCAGGTTCTGGATCAGCCCCTGCAGTTAGCCATGAGCACCCTTCTTGAAGTCCCCCATGTGCAGCAGGGGGTGATGTTGGAAAGGGCGTTCTTGGTGGCAGTGCTGCAGCTGTGGAACTCCCTTCCGGCAGAGATCTGTCTGTCCCTGGATCTTCCCTCCTTTAGGTGCCATTGTAAGACCTGGCTTTTTCACCAGGTCTTTGGTGGGAGAGATGGGTAGTGGGAAGAGGGTTGGGGGGGGGGGGATTGTTTTGGATCTAGAGACCTTTTAGATTAATTTGATATTGTTATTTGTTTTATTGTTCTTATTGCAAGCCGCCCCGAGCTGCCAGAGGCAGGAGGGGGTGGAATAAAAAAAATCCTTGTATAAATACATTAAATAAACTCTGCAGGAACATGGTGCCAGCATGATAAGGAAACATACTTTTTATAACCTACCACTAACTAAAGTCAGTTTGCTGAGCTAAATCAATATTTGGCTAAGCGGAATCTACAGGTTGTTTCCTACACATGTAGTGTGGGAACATTTTGATTATGCCAGAGTTTATCCTAGCCCTGGTAGTTCAAGAAAGAGTGCTGGTCCCTTTCAGAGAAGGGGAAAAGAACTTACGGATGTTTATAAGCGAGATGGCTGTGTTCGGTCTGGGGAGCCAGCACTCGGGGGGTTGTGCAGCAAACCCAATACGTCAGGAGGCCCTGTGCCCCACCCACCATCACCACCCCTCCGTCATGACTCACAGCCACGGGGAATTCTGGAACCAGAAAGCTCCCTCTGCTATTTGCTTCCTGTTTTGTCCCCCGACCCTTTTGGAGCACCATGTTTGAGTACTCCAAAGTGAAAGTAAACAGTAGACGCCCCAGAGAGAGAGAGAGAGAGAGAGTGCTCACTGCTCCGACCACTGGGGCCGCTCTGTCTGCATGGAGGCTGCGTGCACCCTAATAAATGGGGGTGCGGACACGTGGGCAAACATCGGCCTGGATGGGCCCGGGATGCCCCAGGACTCCACCCTGTGAGTGGAGGCTCCTTGGCACACAGGAGTGCCCATCTCGCCGCCATCTAATAAACAAGAAGCAGATCCAGGCTGAACAACCCTCCTAGTGCGGGCTATCGACCAACCCTCTCTTGTATATACCCCCTAAGTGAAAGCTGGGCCTTCAATTTTTGGCACCTGAGTAGTGAAGGTAAATAAAGCCAGGGAGTCCCAGGGGGAAAAAATAATAATAATTTCCAGAGTCTGCGACCAGGAAACTCCAACAGAACATCCAAATTCTGAGAGCACAATTATGCCGATAAACTATACATTGTACAAATTATGGAATTTTTGAATGCACCTGGGTTTCCCAGCATGCCTTTCCAACAGGGGTCTCGCTTCGCTTCACTGGCGGGGGGGAGGGGCATATTTTGCAGAATGCATTTTGGGAGCTGTTAGTGCCATAGCACACCATTGGTGGGTTCACAGTAGCACTGGCATCCCATTGGCTGGCTCGCAATGCTCCCCTCTTGGGCTGTCATCAGTGCTGATGTAAGCAGTTTCACCATTTTGGCAGCACAAAATTTACAGGACCTGGAATAAAGTGAAAAGGAAAATTTGGAGTCTTACCTGGGTGAATTTTCCTTCTCGTCTGTGAGTCAGGCAGGCAGTCCATCTGCTGGGTGTTGTTCCTCTCCTGAGGACTAGGCAGGATCAAAGCCTTGATTGGCAGCCTGTGCTCGGAGGAGGAGGCATCCCGGCGTTAGCTGCCCCAGCTCTGTGAACGGATGACTTCTGCAAACTATAATTCTAAAATACTATTGTAACAAGTCTTTTTAAAAACATCAGACTAGAGACCCAAAGAGGGTACTCTTTCTAAAACAGAAGGAACAAAGTGTTGCAGAAAAAAATGGAAAAAACCCCGAGTTAGATGAGAGAAAAAGAAACGTGCCCTCCCATCCACCCTCGGGCTGAAAGAAAACTGTAGCTGTACCACAAGCACAAAGTCACGGACTCCGGCTAGGAAACAAGGACTGGGTAGGTCGGACTGCCTGCCGGATTCACAGACAAGAAGGAAAATTCACCCAGGTAAAACTCCAAATTTTCCTTTCTCTGTCTGTGACTCAGTCAGGCAGTCCATCTGCTGGGACGTACCCAAGCAGGAACATCCCAAACTAGCCACCCGAAAGAATGGGCGGGATGACAACTTAAGAACTCCAAGTCCTAGCCGGGCCAGAGCTGTGTAATTACGTCAGCACCTTCTGGAGAACCCTGCGGCCAAAGGCTGCCTGTGCTGAAGACCGTTTGTGGATGCTGTAATGGCAAGTGAAGGTGTGGATTGAAGACCGGCAGGATGCATTACAAATATCTGCAATAGACACTCCCTGAAACAGCGCTGCATTAGTAGCTGCACTCCTAAGGAAGTGTGCTGTGATACCTGCCAGAACCTGAAGGCCTGCTGATGAGTAGAACAGTTTGATACATGCCCGAAGCCATCTAGAGATGGTGGCGCTGGAAACCTTCTGTCCCCGCTGCCCTGTCCTAAAACCTATCAATAGAGAAGAGTCTATCCTAAACTCCCTGGTCCTAGCTAGATAAATTTTTAGAGCCCTCCTAACATCTAGCTTGTGCCAAAGAACTTCTTTTGGATGTTGAGGGTTAGGGCAGAAGGATGGGAGCTCGACCTCCTGATTTCTATGAAAGGCAGCGTTGATTTCGGTAAGGAAGGCCGGATGCAGGCGAAGGGAAACTTTGTCATATTGGAAACGACAGAGTTCCGGGCCCGCCGACGGGGCTCCCAATTCGGACACCCTCTTGGCTGAGGCGATGGCCACCAACAAAACAACCTTCCAAGACAGGATTTTGAGAGGAACTTCTTGTAACGGCTCAAACGGTGGTCCCTGAAGCGCCTGGAGCACTACATTAAGCCTCCACAAAGGGAATCTGTGGTTCACTTGAGGGACCAGGATGGAAACTGCCCTGAGAAACTTCTTGAGGTGTGGATGTTTAGCTACGGGTATGTCACCTTCACCGACTAACAGGGCTGGCCCTACCATGGGTTGGCTCGGGGTGGCCGCCCCGGGCCCTGCTCCTGGGTGCCCCCGAGTGCGGGGACCCCGGCCAACTCTGACTGACAGGCAGCGGAGGGGGCCAGCAGGAATAAGGGAGAGGCAGAGGCCCCACCTCTCCCACACTCCGCGCCCCCCCCCCCCGCTGCCTGTCACAGTCTCGGCCAGGGGAAATGAGGGAGAGAGAGGCAGAAGCCCTGCCTCTCCCTCATTTCCCCTGGCTGAGAGACTGACAGGCAGGGGGGGCACCCATGGAGTGAGGGAGAGGCGGGGCTTCTGCTTCTCCCTCACTTCCGCCAGAAATGAGGGAGAAGGCAGAGGCCTGTCCTGTCCCGCATGCCGCTGGCCCCCTCCGCTGGCTGTTTCAACCAGGGGAAATGAGGGAGAGGCGGGGCCTCTGCCTCTCTCTCCCTCATTTCCCTAGGCTGAGGCTGCTTTTAGATGATCGCGCTGTGCGCTCGTGCGGGGTTTCAAAAACCCCGCGAGGAGAGATTACATGTGACACCGCCGGCAATCGCATGCCTGATATGGCGCCGCGCATTCTTTTCAAGCCGCGAACTGACCGGGAGCCTGATTGAGGTAGGTCATTAGTGGCTTGAAAAGAATGCACAGCGCCGTATCAGGCGTGCGATTGCCAACGGCGTCATGTGTAATCTCTCCTTGCGGGGTTTTTGAAACCCCACGTGAGCGCACAGCGCGATCGTCTAAAAGCGTCCCGAGACTGTGACAAGCGGGGGGGGCGGGGCAGTGGGAACATCTGTTTGAGCTACACGAACCATCTGTAGCATCTGTTTGAGCTACACGAACCAGGGTCTCTTCAGCCAGTGCAGGCTATGAGAATTACCTCTACTTGTAGGCTCTGAATCCTGTTTAGGACCACTGGAAGCAACGGGAATGGTGGGAAGGCATAAAGAAGATGTTGATGCGGCCACTGGTGAGTTTGTGAATCTACACCCGCCGCTTCTGGGTCTCTGTATCTGGATATGTAACGAGGTACCTTGTGGTTGCTGAAGCTGGTGAACAGGTCCAAGGATGAAAAACCCATCTCTGGGAGATCTCGTCGAACATCTCCTTTTTCAGGGACCACTTGCTGGGATCCAGCGTCTGGCGACTGAGCCAGTCTGCCTGAATGTTGTTCTCGCCCCTCATGTGTCTTGCTCTCAGTGAAAGAAGGTTGTTTTCCGCCCAACCTATGAGGGTTTGTGACTCCTTGTGTAGCTGTTTTGACCTGGTTCCACCTGGATGATTGATGTACGACATGGCTGTCATTCTGTCAGTGTGTATTAGGACATGCCAGCCTCTTACGAGGGGAAGAAAGTCTTGGAGAGCTAGGTGAATTGCCCGCAATTCTAACCAATTGATGTGATGTTTCTTCTCTAGCTTGTTCCTCTTGCCCTGTGCTGTTGATCTCTCGCAGTGGGCTCCACAGCCTAAGGGGCTAGCATTGGTAGTGACCAGGATTCTGCAAAGGTCTTGGATGGGGGACCCCGCTAAGTAGTGCGTGGGGCTCAACCACCATAGTAGTGAGACCCTGACCTGTTCTGGGACCTGAGCTATCACGTTGAGTTTGACTGCTATGTGCTTCTACCAGCTGAGGAGAAAAAATTGCAGAGGCCTCAGGTGAAGATGGGCCCACAGCACTGTGTCCAGGTAGGAGACCATCAACCCCAGGCTGCTCGCTAAAGACATGAGAGGAGACTTGTTGCTGCGCAGAACTATCGCAATGGCTTCTCGTGTTTTCTGCTGTCTGTCCTGCAAAAGAAAAACCTTGTCTTGGGCTGTGCCCAGGATGACTCCCAGGTGAAGAAGCCACTGGGAAGGGCTCAGGAAGCTCTTCTTCCAATTCACCATGAAGCTGTGGTCCTGGGGAGGGGGGGGGGGTCTGGATTGTCTTCTGGACGTTCCTGTGGCATTCCTGTCGGGAGCTGGCTCTCACGAGGATGTCATCCAGATAGGGGAAGACTCCTATCCCTTCCTCCTTGAGGTTCACCACCAGGACAACCAACACCTTCGTGAAGGCCCTCAGAGATGAGGCTAGGCCGAAGGAGAGTGCAACATACTGAAAATGCCTCTGACCATAGGTGAAGCTTAGGAACTTGCGGTGTCTGGGTCGCACTGGAACATGTAGGTAAGCCTCTCGCAAATCGATGGATGCCAGAAAATCCCTGGGATGAAGGGCCAACAGGATTGAGTGCAGGGTCTCCATTTTGAATTTCTTTGGTCTGAGGAAGCGGTTGACTCCTTTCAGATTGCGAATGCCCCTTATGTCTCCATTTTTCTTCAGTACTGTAAAGAAAATGGAGTACGTACCGCAGAACCTCTGTGTTGTTGGTACAGGTCCGATTTGGAGCAAGTGGTCGATGGCTGATAGCATTGTGGCATGTTTGGTGGGGCAATGTGACTCCAGTACCACCTTGAAGAGTGGGGTGGGGTAGGAGAGGAATTCTATTGAGTACCTCAGCCTGTTCGGGGATTGGGAGGGAGAATCCCTCCCTTGGCGGCCCCTAGAGCGAGGCCCTGACCTGTGGCAGTGTCTGCGGCCCCAATTCCTCGGAGGAAGAGGATGATCCGCCCATGCTGTGGGAGGAGGCCTCCGGTCTGGAGACCCCTTCGTTATGGTCTCCCTTACTCACCAGTTGGTGGAGGCAGAATGCCAGGCTTGATGGAACAGCCTGAGATGTCCTCCGGTGGGTGAGAGTGCTGAGGGGTCGAGCCTGGAGTTAGGAGGCCCCCATGGCCGGGGGGTTGTCCTGGCACCCTGTGTGTCTGGATCCCTGCACTGCGGACTTGTTATATATATATATATATATATATATATATATATATATATATATATATATATATATATATATATATATATATTTATTTAACAGGACTCGTATGATTTCTGGGCTGTGTATGCCTTTTGTCTCCAATTCTAACATGGTGATACATTTTGTCATCTTCAAAAATGGAATTTTCAACCACAANTAATTTTACCAATGATATAAAATAATAGTAATAATAATAATGATAATATAACAAATATCACATAAAACAACAACACATAACATATCATGTTGGTGGAAAAGAAAACAATATAAAATTTATCAACCTAACTCCAGAAAAAAGGGATTTCTAATAGTCATAGACCACCAATAATAACATTTGCAAAGGGAAGGAGATTCTGAATCAAATTACCAACTTCTGACAAGCATAATCTATGTACAACAAAGGAGGCAAGTCACTAAAGAAAAAAGAAAAATTCCCGATTTCACACAATAAATCAGGTCTATTAGCCTGTCTAATCATCCTTCTGTAATATATCCGGATATTCTTGTAGGCACCCAGACAATAGATATCATTGCAACTATTATTCCCAGTGACACAGACAGGCCTCTCTAGCTTGGAATACACAGCCTCTGCCTAAAGGCAGTTTGGGTTATCACTCTGTCCATTCCAGAGGACTTTATTCCCTATATTAATTAGTTATGCTTTACCTAAATCACTCTCTCTCATTTCCTTAACGGGGGGACCTATTACGGTAACCAACTGCGGACTTGTTATTTCTCTGCCAGCGAGGTCTGCTATAGCTGTATCCCCCGCGATGAGGGGCAGGGCAAAATGGCTGGGTGTTTGGTTGAAAGGGTTTCCTTCTGAAATCCTTCTTTTGGGTATTAATCGGCAGCCCTCTCTTCTCTGGTTCTTCTGTGATTGCCTTATCTATTGGCTCTCCAAAGAGCTTGTCTCCGGCGTACGGTGCTGCTGTCAAAACCATTTTTGCCTGTTGGTCTGCCTTCCAGGGTCTCAGTCAAACAGTCCTCCTGGCTGCCACGCTGCTTGCCATTACACGAGTGGAGAACTGAGCTGCGTTGAGGGTGGCATCCGCAATGAAAGAGGCTGTAACTGATAATTTTTTCAGGCTGTCCTTGAGCTATTTGCTGGGGGCCAGAGCGCTGAGGTCCTTCACCCATAGGGCTAGGGCTCTTGAGAAAGTAGATGCTGTAGCTGCCGCTCTACAGGAAGCAGAAGCCGCCTCAAAATTTCATCTTAGAAAGGACTCCACCTTGCGATCTAGTGGATCCTTTGGAGAGCCTTCCCCATCAGTTGGGAGGACCGATGCCTTGGCTAGATCTGAAGCTCCCGCATCCACCTTCGGGAGATGAAATGGGACCGCCTGGGACTCTGGGAGCGAATCAGTTTTTTAAGCCAGGGCTGGAAGTGTTTTCTGTTTTGCTGGCTGTACCCCCATTCTGCTTTATAAGTTTGAGGTACAGAGAAGGAAGAGGAAGGCATGTTTCAGCGAGCACGTCTTGGGGTAAGATAGGCTTGCATCCTCTGCTAGTTTTTCTTTCTGTGGTGGCAGGGGAGGAGGTGCCAGAGCAGCCAGGCCAATCCGTGCTGCCATCTTCTTAGAGAGCCTTTCATAGAGCCCCAGCCTTCGCCACGGGATCATCCCCTTCCATCTCGGAGAGCTCCCCACCCTCTTTGGGCTCTTCCTTATGAGTACCAGAAGAGGATAGAACTGTACCCTGTGTCACCCTGCTGGGGTCTGGTGACAAGTGTCTGGACCTAGGGGACCAAGGGGAGACTGGTCTAGCTGGGGTTGCCCCCTCTGAGACCAGGGTACTGTCCACGGGAGTGATGGGACCTTGTCTCTCTAGGGATGAAGGCAGCTTAGCCCCCCTGCCAAGAAGGTGGGACACTCCCTCTGGGCCCTGGGTCACTAGCTGCTGGCCCAGCCACATAAGCTCAGCTGGAGGAGTATTATCCCCCCCCCCGGGGGGTGTGGGCCAAAAAGGCGGAGAAAGCTCCTGGTCTCTGGGAGACTATGGTGGCCCTCTTGCTCCAAACCTCCCCGGAGAGCGGGAAAACTTGTCTCTGGGAAAGCGCCCCCTGGTGGAAGGGGAACATCTCGGGGTCCGTCTCAGCCTGCTTGGGGATTGGCAGGGAGAATCCCTCCCTTGGCGGCCCCTGGAGCGAGGCCCTGACCTGTGGCAGTGTCTGCGGCCCCAATTCCTCTGAGGAAGGGGATGATCCGCCCGTGCTGTGGGAGGAGGCCTCCGGTCTGGACCCCCTGTGGGAGTGCTGCCGGGAGCGCGACCTGGAGTGATAACTCCGGTGTCTCCTCCTTGCATTCCCACCATGGCGACGGGAGGTGCCGGAGGAGGAGGTGGAGTTGGGAGGGGAGGCCCGAGTATGAGCACATGAGCCTGTGGAGCGGGAAACGCTCACCGCTCTCAAAGTCGGTGCCGCTCCACTCTCCTCGTGCATTGTCCGCACAGTCGCTCCCCGCAGGGAGGTCTGACGGGATGCTGGGTGTCCGGGGGGTCTTCTCGTGAAGGGTCCAGACCTAGACCGATTTGGACGAATGGGCCCTGCACCCCTCCTTGGGGGGGGGGGCAGTCTGCAGGGAGGCTCCCATTTCCGCCATGGGCTCACGGCAAGCATTGGGCTCTAAGTCCTGAGGGACTGGTAACTTTTGTTCCCTGAGGTAAAAGGACCCTGTGCTCACCTCCCTGACCGGGGAAGTTCTGGAGAGGGAGCCTGCTCCTCTTCTCGGAGACTTTCCTCCCTCCCTGCCTAAAACTTGGGCTAGGGGAAAAGTACAAAGGAAAGAAAAAGAAATTAGAAGTTAAGGCCTAAGCTCTCCCAGTGAGAGAGCTTCAAAGATCTATCTCCTAGGAGGCAGGAACAGATCTGGGGTGGCTCCTCCCCAGTGCACAGGCTGCCAATCAAGACTTTGATCCTGTCTAGTCCATTAAGAGAAATTGGCTAGTCTTCATTCAGTCCACACTTCTGCTTCCCAACCCTTGATGTAATCGGACTCCTCCTTTTACACCAATCCCTGTTGCCAAACCCTGGTAGCCAGGCTATAGAAGGTAGTAGTAGTAGTAGTAGTAGTAGCTTCCCCTCAAAAATAACTTCTTCATTTCCATTGCTAAAAGAGTAGGACCTCCATTAAGTCTCATCTAAACCAGGGTCTCCTCAACCTTTTTGTGGGCAAGACTCACCAAAACATTTTCCAAAAATCTGTGACCCTCCTTTAAAAAAATGTGGACCAGGACCAGTTGGGCCGCAACTGCTGGAAAGGCTTGATCCCAGCAGCAGGGAGCCAGCATGCAGTGACTGTCATCAAATCAGCAGGAAGTTGGAACCAAAGAGACAAGGAAGCTGTCGGAAGCCACGTCCCTCCTCCTCCTCCTGCCCCTTGACTCTCAGCAGCCTGGGTGGCCAGAATAAGCACTAGAAAGGGACACGGTTGGGGATGCCGTGCAGCTACATCTGGGCTTGCATACGCTCCAGGCTGCTGCAGACCATCGCCACGGGTAGGTCCCGATCCACTGGTTGAGAACCACTGATCAAACGACTGCAACCTCGCCTGTCTCTTGAGCATCCTCCCTGCCATTCTTCCATCAGCGTAATTGAAACCCAGTAAGAATTGAGAATATTTACCTCTCAGAAGTCTGAAACTCTAATGTTCCTGCTGGCTCCCTGCCATCCTCTTGGGGTTACAGCGAACAGGGCTTCAGGATTTATCTGTTTCTAGTTCCGTGCTTTCTGGCTACGTTAACAGCTGTGCTACTGCTTGTTTTAACTGATCAATGCCAGCCTCTTGCTCCTGGAACCTCGCCGTGATGGTTACCTGTGCTCAGAAACCACCCGCTGTTTGGGGATCCTGCCATCTCACCTTAAGTCGGCAGGTGATCAGGCTTTTGCTGTGGCGGCCCCCTCTGTGTGGGACTTGCTCCCGTCTGTCTCACCTTTAAAAAGCACTTGAAGTCTTATTTATTCGGCAGGTGTTTTTAGGCTCCGCTGCTGGCTGAGTGTGGTGGAGTAGATAAGGTACTAGATTTGGATTTGCATAGCCAGGGTTCAAATCCCACCCTAGCCAATGAATTCATTGGGTGGCCTTGGGCAAGTCACAACCTCTCTGCTTCAGTTTCCCATCTGTGAAATGGGAATATGTGTCTGTCTGTCTCTCCCTGTGTGTTCTCCTCACCTTTGTCTACTTTAGATTGTAAGCTCACTGGGCAGGGACCTGTCTCTGAAAAGAATTTGTGACTGTAAAGTGCTGTATCTGCCTAGTAGTACTATAGAAATGATAAGCAGTAGTGGTACCCCTTGATGTATTCTGTCTGCCCTCTTTACCTTCCTGTTTTAAAATGGATTTTATGTTGTTTTATAGTACTGTATTTTCTTTTATTTATTTAAAATATTTATTGCCCTGCTCTTCCCCTAAGGCACGAGGTGGCTTACAATGCAAAAACACATAAAAATACATTAAAATCTCTTTTAAAAGACTTACCCTCAGCAACCCTCCCCCAGCCCCTATCCCCAACTACCAAACGCTTTTCCAAAAGGAAAGGTCTTACATCACCTCCAGAATATACTCAGGCATATTCCAGACCTCTGGGGGCAGGAAGTTTCACAACATGGGGCAGCAACCAAGACCGCCCCTCCATGCGCCCTCGGTGTATGAACTAGAAGACTTGTGGATGGTGTTTGCAAGAGGGCGCTCTGAGCCAACTGAAAGGATTGTGATGGAGCCTGATAGGAGAGGCAGTCTTTATGTTCATGAAGTGCTGGCTTCCCCTTCCTGAACGAATCCTGCACAAGCTCCTAGTCTTCACCTATAAAGCTCTTCACAACCTCGCTCCCCCCTACCTCTCTGCACTTATCACCCTCCATACTCCAGCCCGTGCACTTCGCTCCTCCTCTGTCCCTTCTCTCACCCTTCCACGCCTTCCCTGCTCCCCTAAGCGCCTTCGTCCCTTCTCACTTGCTGCCCCCCATGCCTGGAACTCCCTCCCTGTCCACATCCGCCTTGCCCCCTCCCTTCATACCTTCAAATCTCTCCTTAAAACTCACCTCTTTCACTCTGCTCTGTCTGACTCTTTATCCTGCTGAGCCACTATTCCTATACCTACGATCTGTTTACCCTTATCCTTGCAACATGGACCTGCCTGCTGTCATTCTCATCGTAACCAAGCCAAGTACGTGCACTTGAGACCTCGCATCTTCATGAATGTTAGACCCCTTGTCTCTCCCTCTGTTCCCCTTCCTAAGTCTCTCCCCCAGCTCCTGTCTCTCAGATTGTAAGCCCTAGGGGCAGGGACCCTGTCTTTTTTATTACTTTGTAAAGTGCCAGGTACACTGCTGGCGCTATATAAATGTTTGTTAATAATAATAATAATAATAATAATAATAAAGTGCTCCAGGTGCCATTTGGCAGGGGGCACTATAAAAAATAAAATCATTATTATTAAATAAGAAGCATCCCGCAAGCTTCCCACTGCATTAAGAACATCCATGTTGCACTGTGGTTTTTCACCAGTAGCCCAGAGCTTCAAATGGCTGCTCTGACTCAGGGTAATTTCAGACGTGACGATACCACAGTCAATCACAGTGAACCACGTCAATCCCGCGGTGCGGCCAAAGAGCCGTGAACGTCTGATCAGCGGCATCCAGATGTTCACCACGGTCAATTACCCGGAGAGGCCAAAGCCAACCATGCTTCCGGAGGTCGGGATGGGACCATCCCCAGCAGCGTGGTGAAAGCGATTCCCACTGGGAAACCGCCAAACGTAACGACTGAACGCCAGCCACCAGGCGGAATCAGAATGAACAATACCCAGCCGTGGCGGGAGCACGCAGCGTCGCTGCCAGGCAACGCGCAACACACAGACCGGGGAGGGACCATGCTGCCCCGGGGTTCCCACGCCCCAGTTCACCTGGCGCCCCCCCATAGCTGGACCGTCCAGGAGACCATGGCCCTAGCTGGCCTGTGGCAGTCCCCAGCCGTGCAACTGCTCCTGTGCTGCCCGGATACCCTCTCTGGTGCCTATGCGAGTTTGAGCTCCGTCTTTCGGTACTATGGCTGTGAGACCGGCGCTTGCAATTGCTGGCTCCATGCGGAGGCGCTGGGTCTCCGTCCCTTTCCCGATGGGTGCATTCCGGAGATGAGGTGCTCGCATGTGGCGTGGTCCGCGGTGGAGACCGTGTCCGCCCTCTCAGTCTGTGGCTTGGCCGGGTTCACAAGCTGTCTGGAGGAGGGGGCCCTGCCCTGGCTGTTTCCTTCTTTGACTGCATCCACGGGGCCTGTGGCTACCAGTGGTCGTGTGGGGCGGCGTATTACCTCCTGTTGGAGCTTGGGTACCTGCCATGGCCCCCCAGCTGCTGACTATACCTTGTTGGAGCCCACCGGAGCTGGCGGCACTGGCTGCTCTGTGGTCCCATGCTGATGTTCAGGTGGGGCTTGCCTGCCTGGATCCGTTTGAGGCCTACTACCTCGTTGCCCACCACATGGCGGGGTTGGCTACCGCCAGGGCATGCTTCAGTGGCTCCACTACGTGCATCTGGTGGGCCAACCAGTCCCGGCCCCCTTCATGATCCTGTGCAGCCGGCTGTGAGGCCCCCTGTGTCTTCGGTGTCATGGATGACAGCCCCAACGTGTGCTTCTTGCACCTCCCTGCTGGCTCAGGGCACTGGACGCTCGCTCTGCACCGTTCTGGCCTCGTGGCCATTGTGGCTGGGTCGCTTGCCTCAGTTCCGCTCGCCTGTGTCGCTGTGCCCCCTCCATGGGCACCCCCTATCCTTCGCTGCCTGTGGTGTTCCTCTCCGTGCCCGGCCCCCCCTTTGGCTGGTTCCTGCTGCCTGACACCGCTACCGGCTCTCCCCGTGGTGTACCCCTCCCTTGACGGCCACCCGNTACCTCGTTGCCCACCACATGGCGGGGTTGGCTACCGCCAGGGCATGCTTCAGTGGCTCCACTACGTGCATCTGGTGGGCCAACCAGTCCCGGCCCCCTTCATGATCCTGTGCAGCCGGCTGTGAGGCCCCCTGTGTCTTCGGTGTCATGGATGACAGCCCCAACGTGTGCTTCTTGCACCTCCCTGCTGGCTCAGGGCACTGGACGCTCGCTCTGCACCGTTCTGGCCTCGTGGCCATTGTGGCTGGGTCGCTTGCCTCAGTTCCGCTCGCCTGTGTCGCTGTGCCCCCTCCATGGGCACCCCCTATCCTTCGCTGCCTGTGGTGTTCCTCTCCGTGCCCGGCCCCCCCTTTGGCTGGTTCCTGCTGCCTGACACCGCTACCGGCTCTCCCCGTGGTGTACCCCTCCCTTGCACGGCTGCCTGCTCACCTGTGTCCGTGCCCGCCCCACCCCCAGCCCCTGGGTGCCTCCGGGACTTGGAGCCCCTGGACAGCGCCTCCCGGCTTCCTCCTGGGAGGGGGGGTGCATGTGCTTCCCGCAGGCTCCTGCCCGCCTCCGTCCCCAGCCGTGCTTCTGCATCAGCGAGGGGGATCCTTGTCTCAGACTGCTCCAGTGCCTTCCCCAGCTTGTGTACCCTCCCCCTGTGACCCTGCTCCGTCCCTGTGGGGACCCCTGTGACTTGGGCTGTCTGTGTTTGCTGTTGGGTGGCCCATGCTGCCTGTGCTGTCAGTGGGGTTCTGGGTGCCATTCACCGTGTCCTGGCCTGTTCCTGGCCCGGTTCCCTCCTCTTCCTTGCCCCCCCCCCGGTCCGGGTGCTGTGTGTGTTGACCTTCCTGGTGTGCTCCCCCCTTCCTTCCTTTCCCGGTCAGGTGTGTTTGCGCCCATGCGTGTGTGTGTGTGGTCTGTGTTCTGCTGTGTCCTTGACTTCCCTGTGGCTGTTGTGTGTGCTGCCTCTGCCGCTCTCCTCCCCCTCCCTTCCCGTTTCCCTTGTGTGGGTGTTGCCTTCTGGCACTTTTGGCTTCCTCTGCCCTCAGTCAGCCATGTCTTCCTCCCGCCCCGCCCCGGTGTCTTCTGGATGTTCTGGCCATGGTCCAGAATCAGCGTAACATCTGTTGCGCTGCCCTGGGCCGTGGTCCATCTGTCAGTTTCCTTGCTGTAGTCCCGCTTCCATCACATCTGTTTGCGGCTTTCCTGGACCACGGGAGGGGGTTGGCTGGCTCACCATGGTTGAGAATCCACTGTAGTGACCTGGGAGCGCGTAACATCTGAAATTACCCTCAGTTTCTGGAGCAGTTCAGCTTGGCTTTCCAGAAACAATTTGCATTTCCCAACCAGCCCCCAGAATAAACCACCCTCGGCCTCGTGGCTGATGCTAATCTCAGCTGAACTAGTCTCCATCTGCAAGCCTTCTGGCTTCTGCCGCTGGGAAGCTGGCTACAGCCACACATTATGTGCACAGTTTTCCTCTTATCCTGATGCTTCTAATTTTGTTTGATGGGTTAAATGATGCTTTGTAACATCACACTATGCGCAGGAATGATTGGGGCAGGTTCTTTAGTCTGCGGATCAGGCGCAACTCCCGCCCCCCCCCCCCCC
>QEPC01012362.1:4246427-4257445 GCA_003113815.1 Sphenodon punctatus
GTGTGTGTGTGTCTTTGCTAAAACTGCTTGTAAGTGAGGTTTAAGGTTGTCTGCCTGCTTTTAAACCTGGCAGAGGAGGTGATTATAACCTGCCTAACCTAACTGAAATTGCTTGATTTAAGTAATGTAATGTCCACCCAACATTAACCCTTGGAACTCCTTACTGCTGGGCTATGCCGCCCACCGTTGCCCTGGCTCCGCCCACCGTTGCCCTGGCTCCGCCCACCATTGCCCACCGGCCTTACTGCCCCTCCAACCTCAAGACCCACCAGCCGCCCCTGCTTTTTATCTTGGGAGTCACCACTCTGAATTCGGCCCAGGGCTGGACCACAGCAAGAGAGAGACCTTTCTAGCTGGGAGCTGTCTCTTAACCCACACGAAAGGGGACCTGTGTTGTGGACCCATTTGAGACAGGCAGACTGATGGCCAGGAAGGAGTGACTGGGCATGAAGGCTTAGCCAGATGCTTCATCCATGTTGGGATACGCTGGCAGGCAGTTGGGGAAATTGGTTGCGTTCTCGCTGTGCATGCTTTTGGAGGCCTTCAGTCTTCAAGCTCCTTAGCCTGGCGTCTTCCTTGAACACTACTTTTCTATCATTATTATTAATTAGTATTATTTCTATAGCGCCAGTGATGTGCCCGGCAGTAAACAGTCATGATTATAGAGACAAATGGGTCTCTGCCCCACAGGGCTTACAATCTTGATGGACAAAAGAAGGGGGACGATAAAGACAGGGAGACATTCATGATGCTGAGAAGTCGCAACTGCCTGTGCTTAGCTTAGCTGAAAGGGAGTCTGGGGGAGCCTGAAGGATGGTTGGGACAGCGTGTAAGGAGAAATTGAAAGGAGCAATCTGTGGGGGCAAGGAGCTAGGGGGAAGCCTGATGAAGAGGTAGGCTTCTTTTTTTAGGAGGGATTTCAAGGTTGCGAGGGAGGGAGCAGAGCGTATGTGTTCGGAAAGGGAGTTCCAAGCCTAGGGGACAGCATGGGGAAAAGGGGCAAACAAGATGCTTTTACCCCAACAAATCTCTGTTTATTTTTCAGTTGTCATCTCTGTCTTTCCAGCCTGTTAATGATTATGCTTTGCTCAGTAGAGTAGCATACGCAGACGGGTGGGCCTGGCTCCAGGGCAAAGATAACGTGCAGGGCCCTGCAAATTCGAAAGTTAACCCTGTGCTTATGCTAATAATGCCATCCATGGGGCCCTAAAGGTGGCCACGTTCGGGGCCTGGCTTGGAGGGAGTGCGGCCTTCGCTAGGGTTGCTGCCACCAATGCCAATTTGTAAGGAACAATTATGAAAAATACATGCCTACGGCACCAATGCAAGCCCTGAAACATGTATTTTTCATAAGTGTTCCTTAAACATTGGCATCGGTGGCAGCAACCCTAGCCTTCGCATCCTGCCCTAGGGGCCACTGTGGGTCACGCCAGCCGTGTATTAAGCAGCTGCCTTTTCCTTCCCTGCTCTAAAAACACCCAACCCATACGCAGGGCAAAGTTCAGATTCGCCCCCTTGCCGTTGCTTGGCTTGGTTACTAAAGAGAATAACAATCAGGAAATCAAGATTAGCTTGAACCCCATCGACTCAGGTTCCTCCTTCAGGATTGCCTGGCACGTATCTTATAGCCATATTTGCGGCGTTTTCCCCATTGCTGCCAATGGGGGGAAATGGGAGAGAACCCAGGTCCCTGTTTAGATCCTCTGACTTGCAGAGAACCTCCCCCATCTCCTTTCCGTCCAGGTAGGGCTAACACGTTGCCGGAACCTGTGAGTTTTCCCCAGATTCTGACAGGATCGTCTGTACAAAAAACCATCATTCTTCTGCATCAGCGGCAGAGCAAACAAACACATTTTGTACTTTTACCAGCCCATGAAAACAGCCTTTTGTCAAAATCTTATGCTGTTTTTTTTATTTTACAGCAGTGTCTATTCAGCACCTCCGTTTCCCTCCTGCTGCACAAATCATGGCTCATTCCAGCCGTTAAGGAGATAATGGACGTTTTTACACACACATTTGCTGATGCACCGAAGGAGACAGGACACCAAGTACTGGGTTTAAACGGCCGCACTCTTTATTAAATCAATTAGAATTAAATGAGGTGGGGGAAATCGACTAGTGCGATTTGGGCCCAGTACTTGAACTCTTAACAGAACAACGACTCCTGGGTGGTTTCGATATACTCTCGATTACTGCCCCAATCACAAACACGTCTCCCCCTCACTGTGGCACCTGCCACGGGTGAGGGGGGCCAAAGCCCGTCCAGACTTGAGTAAGGAGGAGGGCACCTGCAGGTGGGGGACCATACCTGTCCCTACCGCCCTCTCCGGACACCCCTCCCAGGGAGGCTACCTCGCCACTTGCCGTACCCCTGCTTTTGCGGTAGGTGTGGCCTCCCCATCTCTTAAGGAGATGACTCGTACTTTAGCCTAATTCTATTCTACATTCTAACCCTCAGTACCGGACCCCTGCCAGAGTGCGACAAGGTAGAGACAGGCACAACGCACCCTTCAGTTCCAATGGGTATGTGTGTGTGTGAGCCAATTAAACTAATTGCCCAGCACTGTGAGGAAGGCAAAAAACGAGAAACCTGTTTTGATGGCCCGATTAGGGTTCCCTTAAAAATGCCTTCCTGGCCCCAACTGGCGACCGTTAAAACCCCACAATGCATGGAGAGGAAGGGTGGTGCTGCTTTCACTTCGGAGCTGTGCAGGACGCGCAGGTGGGCTCCGCCCAGTACAGGCAAGGCCCACGTAGCCTAATTGGCCCTATCACTAGCCTCAGGGGCTGCCTAGCAACCCCAGCGGGATTCCGGACTTCCCGCCGCGGCTTGTGCGGCCGCTTTTCCACTCCCGGGGTCTTGCAACCCCGAGGGCAGGAAATCAATTCCTGTCTCACCTCCTCTCCTAGCCGGGCGTGGCAAGGAGCCTGCCAACCCCCACCCTGGGGCGGGGGGTGGGTGGGGGGTGGAGTAATTCTCCTGCATGTTTGCTGTTACATCCTGAACTTTCTCTGTGTCTAAATCACTCACCCAGATCTTAAACATCCGGCTCTTTGAACTTCTGCGTATTCTCCACAGATTTTAAAAGTCCTTGATCTCTGTGGTTTTACACATCTGGATCCTGTAACGTTTGGGCGTCTCCCAGAACTTGTGTGTGTAAAACGTTCTCCTGGTAAACTGCTTTGCTGTGATCACTTGGTTTCCATGGCAGCCCCTTGCGTCCACAGCTGCGGCCACTTTAGACTGCCTCAGGGCAGTGTGCGTGAGAAAAATGCATCCAGGAACTTACTTGTGGACTTGTAAACTCAGAAGATTGAAAAAACAGCACTTTAAGGTGTGTGTAAATTAAATGCCCAGTGTTGTCATTTCAAATGTCCTTTGGCCTCAGTTCAGAAACCACTTATTCTGGAGTAGCCCTATTGAAGCCTGGAGAGCCAGTGGTTTGTGGAGTACGGCTTTGATTTGCATCCCTCCTTACGGGGCTCTTATAGCAGAACATGAATATGATTCTCCCTGCACCCGGCCTACGTCGCTGCAAGATTTGCTCCCTCACCACTCCAAGCACTGCTGCAACCACTTTTCTGTCACCAAAGTGTGCTGCTTTCTTTACAGGCGACCTTCCCTTCTTCCTTAGGGGGTTTTATGGGCACCTGTTATGCAGGCACCCCTGACGTGGTGCATTCCCTGCCAGCAGGTTCCCCTTCTGCATTGAAACCACTGGTCTGGTGGCCTCCCTGCCAGCCAGATCCCCTTCTGGGCCGAGACACTGGGGCCGCTTTGACACGAGCGGCAGGATGCAGCGCATTGAAGAATGTGCTTCCTGAAAAGCCCTGCGGGGTGCGTTTAGACGCACCAGAAGTAGCCGGCTGCCATAGGAATTGCAGCTTGCATGGTCTTTTTGACGCCGCATTTGGGAAGCCTCGATATCAGGGTTTCCCAAATGTGGCTTCAAAAAGACCTCAGGAGCCGCGATTCCTATGGCGGCTGGCTACTTCCGGTGCGTATAAACACACCCCGCGAGACTTCTTAGGAAGCGCGTTCTTCAACATGCTGTTTGTGTAAAAGCGGCCTGGGTGAAAACAGCCGCGAGGCGCGCCGGCTATGGCCTGCCTGGGCCAGAGACTCTGGCGCGTCTGTTTGCGGGCCGCCAGATGTGGGGCCATTGCTACCCTAGCCTGGGCAGGTAGCTGGCCCGGGTGTGGTCTCCCCCAGATGATTCTGGGCCCCCAGCCCTGGCTAAGGGCTGCTGAGGCGAGTCAACACGGGCCATAGTGGGTCAGCGCATCACTTCCTGCTGGGGCTCAGAGGCGACCATGGCCAGCAGCCATGACTACCCATGATTGGCTGCCATGGCTGACCGTCGTGTTGGGGGGCAGGGTGCTGGGGGTGCGCCACACGTTTGCTGTGGGGTGGGGTGGGGGAAGGGCTTGCTGGCCGGCTCAGTCAGGCACACGTCCATTCAATGCCCCGATCTCACCCGGGTGGGGGCGCCTCCCCCTTCCTTGGCTGTGTAGCCGACACACCGGCTGGATGTTTGTTTTCACTCAGTGACACACACATCCCTGGCCTGGCCCCTTGCCAGCTGGTTCCCAGGGGGTAACTGCCTCTCTGGCCCCCTTCCACTGGCCCTTCAGGCAAGCCGCCTCAGAGGTAAGGGCCCTCGGCTCCCTGCCACGCCCTGGTGCTGTCAGCATCTTTAGTTCTGAGGTTCAACTGGCTTACAGAGCTGTTCCCAGATGGAACCACTCCGGCGCCTCTTAAGCTTAATAAAAATGCCCCCATTATTTCATCAGGCGGTTTCAGTTTTTTGGGGGGCAAGGGGTGCTAGGAAGGTGGCTTGTAGAAACATTAGAGGAGGGGAATGAAAGCCAGGATGTCTAAAAACTGATTTTCATCTCGTCTACCCTTAGCTAAATCGGGGAGTAACGCTATTGAACTGGGTTACTAAAGTAACTCTATTGAATATGGAGTTATGCTGGCGTAATCCTGGTGTGTGTATATGACTGAGTTCTAGTCCTCTGTGTTTAGTCTTGAGCCAGGTACTTAACCTCCCCTTGTCTTTTGAAGGTAATAGCATTTATCTACATGACAAATTATAAGAATAGAAGAAGTGCCATTCTGGGTCAGACCAACGGTCCATCGAGCCCAGCATCCTGTCTCCGACAGTGGCCAGTCACGGGGGCCTGGGAGAAGCACCCAACAGGTCACCATGCTATCCATTCCCTGTGGGTCATCCCCAGGCTCCCGACAGTAAAGGGTTTTGTTCCCCAATCCTATCTCATCTTATGCTGGGAGGGATGAAAGTTAAGAAGTGCTTGGGATGTCAATCCATGTTAATCGTCCATAGGCAGTCAAACAATTACATATAATGTGTCTTGCTGGACTATTGCACAGGCTGTTACTTCCCAAAATGAATCTGGGATTTACACTTACAAGACAAATAGGGGCCTAGCAAGAAGGGAGATGAAGCATGCTCTATTATTTCTCTTGGTTTACGTATGGTATTTCGATTCATTGTTGCAGATCATCATGTTAAATTCTGTTTCTGATCTCCATGGCTACATTGACAAAAGTCAGCTAACCCGGGAGTTAGGAGGGACCTTGGAATATGGCCACAGTCAGTGGATACATCATCGAACTGTGAGTACCGATCGAGGCTTGTCCTCATTCACTTCTGCACCTTGAAGACTGCAATTTAAAGATTAAGATGGAATTTTAGGCTTGTGACTTTGATTAGGATTTAGTAGAACCTAGCAATACAATGGATCTTCTTGGTTATCCTCTCACCCAGTTCCCTTTATAAGTATTTGGCGACATCGAGCACCTAACTCGGAGTATAGCAAGCACATTTTTTCCAATACCCTGTTGCCACTATAAGGGTGTGCAGCGGGCGTATTTATTATTAATTATTATTATTATAAACATTTATATAGCGCCAGCCATGTGCCTGGCGCTGTATAGAACATAGAAATAGACGCGGTCCCTGCCTGTGGCTTACAATCTAAAAGACAAGGAGGGGGACACAGGGAGAGGGGACAGTGGGAGAGACAGGGGAGAAGACAAACAAACATTCAGGTGGATGCGAAGTGCTTGGCTTGGTTACAATCAGGTTGGTTGCAGCAGTCTGCAGAGGAGGGCAGACAGTAAGTATATGGGGAATGACTAGCAGGCATTGGGAAAGGCGGCAAGGAAAAAGTGGGTCTTGAGGAGGGATTTGAAGGAGCGGAGGGAGGGGGCAAGGCAGATGTGGGTAGGGAGGAAGTTCCAGGCATGGGGGGCAGCGAGGGAGAAGGGTCGAAGGCGGTTAGGTGAGCAGGAGAAACGAGGGAGAGTGAGGGAGGGGACAGAGGAAGAGCGGAGAGCACGTGCAGGAGCGCATAGGGAAATTAGGTCTGAGAGGTAAGGGGGAGCTTGGTTGTGGAGTGTTTTGAACGTGAGTACCAGGAGTTTAAACAGGATACGTTCAGGAAGGGGGAGCCAGTGAAGAGAGGAGAGGCTGCACATGGTCGAAGTGACGGGCAGAGTGAATGACCTTAGCAGCAGAGTTTTGGATTGCAATAATGGGGGACAGGTGAGAGCGAGGGAGGCCAGCGTGGAGGAGGTTGCAGTAATCGAGGCGAGAGATAACCATGGCATGAACAAGGGTTTTCATATTAGTTTCCATTTTCGTTTACAAAACCCCCTTCGTTTGGGGTTTTTTTTTTAGTAAAGAAAACCTTCGGGGTGGGGGGGGTGTTCATAAAGAAAACATTAGTGTTTTTTTGTTTGGTTTTATTTATTAAAAAGAATTTAAAACATTTTAAAAATCACTGTGCATCTGCAAAATGGCCACCCGGCATGCGTACCCCTTTTCCAAAATGGCACCAGCACTGGTCATTTTGTTCACGCACAGTGATTTTGTTTTCTTCAAAAAATGTTATGTTTTTTCACCACCATAGATATGGAGGATGCATACTTTCCCATCTCCATTTGCCCTGCGTGCACCGCAAGCGCCTCTGCTTTACAGGGCTGCTGCAAGGCTGTTGCATGTCTCTCAATGAGGCTGGCGGACTTACCTGGTGTCTGTTTCACTCCCCTGCTTTAAATCTTGCCGCCGAAATTTTTAAAAATCACTCTGCGTGTGCAAAATGGCCACCAGACCTTTTGGTTCACTGGCGCGGACGCTGCTGGCACCATTTTGGAAAAGGGCTGCACATGTGCAGAATTTGTATTAATTTTTAATAAAGTTTTTTTACAATTTTATTGTTTTTAATAAATAAAACAGAAAAAAATAAAAGGAAAACGGCTTTGGGGACTAGGGTTCAGCAGTTATTGAACAAGAGAGCTGTCGAACTGGTCAATAGATCAGCCTGGGGTACAGGCTTTTATTCTGCTTATTTTTGGTCCCAAAAATCGGAGGGCTACCATCCCATTTTAGATCTAAACACATTAAACGTTTTAAGTTTCGTATGGTGACTGTGGGGTGGATTATTCCTTCCCTTAAGAAGGAAGAATTTTTTTTAATACCTGCCCCAGACTCCCTCCATTCACTAGTGCTTCTGCCAGCCAGTGCTAAGCAGTAGTGCTTAACCAGTACTAATGGGGGGGGGGGGCTCTGCCCCCCACGGGAAGGCCTCTCACCCACACATTAGTAGGGCTAAGATTCTGCCATGATATTTTTTTTTTTAAGTCATGATTTGGTCACGGCAGAAATGATTAAAAAGTCACAGAAAAATCATGGGTTTTTTTTAAAAAAAGAAGGGTACCCCCCCCCCCCAGAGTGTAAGCTCAGGGAAAATAAAGGGGAACCCCCCTCCCCCACTTAGATTGTAAACCCAAGGAAGATGAAGGGGAACCACCCCCTTAGATTGTAAGCCCAGGGAAAAGCCTCAGAAGAAATTCTCAAGCAAAGACAAGAAGCCCTTGGTAACAGGGGGATGAACAAGAAAGGCATGAGGAGAGGCAGAGGAAATGCTGCCGTCTTCTCCCTGCCGCCTTTTCAAGAGCAGGCAACGCCCTCCGCCTCCAACAATGACGCCACACCACGCAGCTGCACTGCCACGCCCAAAGCTTCACCGTTCGAATCGCAAAATCAGAAGTGTTAGGATTCAGATAGAAACAATTGCATGGGTATAATATAGACAGGTGGTTTAGCTGTATGTGTCCCACAAGTCTGGGGGGCAGTCTTCACGGTAGGAGGGATGGGGCATTGCACTTTCCGCTCCAGTGCCCATTTCAATTTAGCCAGTAGCTACGCCCCCGGATAGAAGCATCCCCAAAGTCTGAATTCAGCACCTGATTGTGGCTTGCCTCTATTGCTGACCAGAAAAGCAGGCTTAGAACTCACAGAAGCAGTGCTTAGAACTCACAGAAGCAGTGCTTAGAACTCACAGAAGCAGTGCTTAAAAAAAAAAGAATTGTAGGGGCCCAAGTCTGCCCCAGAAGCCACGCCTCCTGGCCCAGAAGCCACGCCTCCTGGCCCAGAGCTTATCAGAGCAGGGAAATGGACCTATTTTCTAGTTAGCAACGCATGAACCACCTGACTAGCTCACTTCTCTACAGCTGAACGTAAAACAGGAATTCTTTAATCTATACGATGACCAATGCAGGGAGTAGGACAGGAAAGTCATTAATAAACCAAATAAACCATCCAGGATTTCTCTGGCTTTCCTTTCCAAAGCCGAAATGGCCAATATGGGCCATTTCCCAGACGTTCACATTTTGGGGTGCATGCTCCTATTGGGAACATTTCTTTGGACTCTGTTCCCCCGTTTAATTTAATTGCTGGGACTAAGCCCTGTATATAAGCATTAAGCGTCTTTCTGACTAGTTCCCTGTGATAGACACAATGGGGGCATGGTTTTCTCATCCAGTTTTTCATGCCGCTTGCACTGATAATGAGATTTCACATATCCCCTGCATACCGAGAGAGGCTCCGGCTCTGCGGTCTCCAGGGTTGCACATCTGTGTTGTATTTGTAGAAATGGATTTAAGGGGCAGTTATTGTTTAGAATTGCCCTCTCCTTACTTTGCATTCTTCCCCCCTGCCCCGCCCTCTCCCAGAAATTGTTACACTTAGGGTAATTTCAGACGTTACGTGATCACAGTCAACCACACCGAATCACAGTGGATTCGGTGTGGTGGCAGTGATCACGCAAATGTCTGTCGGAGCCCCGCCAGATGTTCACCACAATGAATACCTGGTGGGGGTCAATGCTAACAACCAGGATTCTGGATCCGGCCTCACCTCCAGAATCGTGCTTAGTTGGACCACGATCAGGAATAGAGCGAAGGTAACGTCTGTCACCGTGCCCCGGTCCTGACTGTGGCCCAGACCGCTGTACGTGATCGGGCGCAGTGGCCTGATTGGCCACTGCGCCCGCCAATCTCCCCAAGGGCGGGCGGCCAGTGGAGTGCAGGGGCAGGGCAGGCACGAGTGGCCACACGTTGTGCCGCGCAGCCCCGCCCCCTCCCCGAATCCCCTCCGAGATCAGCCCAGCACGTCTGACGACTGGCCGGTCTGATCACGGACCGGGATCCGAGACGGATCCCTGTCCAGGGTTCAGCATGGCGGGCCGAACGGCCCATCACATCTGAAATCACCATTAGTGTGGTTGTTAAGAAGAGACTCCGGTTTTTATTGGGGGCAGGGAATCTGTGCGGCCATCAGGCTAGCAGCAAGGCAGCCGGGCATAGTCAGTTGGAATGGGGGTCCCTGGTGCAACAATGGAATGGGGGCCCTGGCCCCTCTCCCCACCGGCTGGGATAGCAGTTGCACCAGGGAGTGTGCCCAGGGATGGCTTTAGAATTAGTGGGGCGCAGAGTGAAGCTAAAATGTGTGTCCCCTGGTGGCCCCTTTTCCTTCCCCCTCCCCCTTTGTGGTCACTTTCCGCAGGGTCCTAGAGGGGGGTCGTGTTTGGGACCCTTCTGGGAGGGCATGGGGAGCCTCCCTCCACTTTGCCCTAGTGAAAAGGGGGGACCCTGCCGTGCGGTCCTCAGAAGTAGAGAAAAGAGCAGGGCCTGGGGGGTTGTATCCAGTCGCCCCTCAGGCTTGTGGGCTGCTGTGCTGCCTGCCCCTGATTGTGCCCATGCTGTTGCACCAATGGCTGCTCCCTGTTCAATTGTGTGTGACAATTCCCTCGCGTAGTAGGTTGGAACAGGGGAAGAACGCAACCAGCATGGTTCCAACCATAGCGTGGATGGGTTCAAAAGATTGTGAATGCTGGGAAGAAATTAACGTGGGAAGCGATAGCCGGTTCTGGAAAGGCAAGCTCTTCTTGTGCCTAAGCAAACTGGGGCAGTGAATGCGGGGTGGTGGGGCAGGAACAACATACAATTTCTTAATGCAAGCTTTACATTATTTTATTTTTAAAAAAAAAATGTGTTTTGTCATGATGGGTGAGTTTGATCAAAGCCTTTGGGCCCTCACAGCCGAGCACCTTGCTTGAAGGGCTCTGGTGTTTTATTTCTGTATCCTTCGTGACTTTCACTTTCATCCTAAAAACAACAGCATCATACTGATCTGCTCCAACGGGGGGGGAGGGGGGGAGAGGGTGTGTGAGAAATAATCTGGTTGGAACATTGGAGCAGCAGAATGGCGGTAACACTCTGGTTGTACTCCTCTAGCCGTTAAAAGCCAGTGGCTCGGCTCCTGTTCGCTTTAATGGTGGAGGATCGCCCCCGGAGTTAGCTTTCAAAGATATATATATGTTTTTAATGATTTATTAAGTTTTTCATAGGGATCCATGCAAAAGAATAGATGGGGTGATTTATTTATTTATAAAAGACTCTTCAAGCGCAGGTGAAAATTACTGATTTGTGCAGCTTGATGAGGGCAATGCAGACAGATCATCACTGACCAGGGGTAGGGGGGGTAACATTATAAAAATATTACTCACGCCGTGTCGTACTGTGTATGGATGTCAGTAACACAACAGCCTAAACAAGACCTTAATCAAAAGCTCAGGACTTTGATTGCTCATATCTTTATTAATCTAATACAGCGGTTCTCAAACGTTTTTGATCCAGATCCTACCCC
>QEPC01012362.1:4257668-4310060 GCA_003113815.1 Sphenodon punctatus
CCCCCCCCCCCTCCCTGCAGCGCCTAAAATACCTCCCACATCCCCTCCCCCCCGTGGGGCCCACCGCCCAGTTTGAGAACCAGGGTTCTAGTTCAGTGTAGAGAAAGTAGGGTTTGCCGTGTTGGTCCCAAAAATACAAGTAATAGAGACAAAGTAATACCATGATGTCTTTTATTTATTTATTTATTTATAAATATTTGTTAGCCGCCCCCTCGTGCCTAGGGTATCTCGGGGCGGCTTACAGCATAAAAACATGCAATAAAATTCATTAAAACAATGTTTAAAAATACAATCCCCCACCCTCCCCACCGAAGGCCTGGGCGAACAGCCAGGACTTGCAGGCTCACCGAAACGCCAACAGATCTGGGGCCAGACAGGCTTCCTCCGGGAGGGAATTCCAGAGCCTTGGCCCGGCCACCGAGAACGCCCTCTCCATTGTGGCCCCCCGCTTTACACAGGGGGCCTCCAAAAAGGCACCCCCGGTGGAGCGCAGGGATCGCCCTGAGGCTCGGAGGGCAAGGCGGTCCCCATGTATGAAGGGTCCAGACCGTGTAGGGCTTTATAGATCAACACTAGCAACCAACTACAGTTGCTGGAGGTAGGCAAGCTTTTGGAATGAACAGAGCACGGGACTGAGAGACAGATACCGTAGACCTAAAATTCCAGCCTCGGCTGATTCTGTTTGTCTTTGGCTGAGTCATGTATTGCCGTTAACGAAATGGGGATAACAGTGGGTGTTAACAGACATAACACGGGTTGTGTTCGGCCCGCTTTGACCCGGCTGGACCAGTGTCATGGTGGTATGTTTGTTCCAGGCCTGCCAGATGTGGGCCCAGAACACAGCGGGTCCACAGTTCCAGCAGCCGGTTCCGGTTCCAGCAACCACCCAGCTGGGCCAGAGCATGCGGAACCGGGCGCGTATGTCTGTTTCTGGTCCCATCTTTCTCCGGTGTGGGGGGTTGTCATGGTGGCCAGACATGGCTGCCTGTTATTGGTGGCGGAGGCGCGGCAACGGTGGCAGCGTAGGGGTGTGGTCAGGCGACCGAACGTTTCTTCCCGGCCAGGTCCAGCTGCAGTGATGTGTGTTCCTGCGGCCACAGCTAACCTGGCCAGGAGTAGCCCTCCCCACCCGCAGGCAGGATGACGGCGGTGCTGTCACTTCTGTTAACACCCACTACTAGCTGACCTAGAAGGATTATTAAGAGGAGCAGTTAGGACACAGGTGTCCACCATTAAAGCTGAACCATTGACTTCAGTGGATGGAGGATGCACCCTTCCTGTTTGCCTGCATGAATTGTTGGTAAGATTTTAAACCTTGAGCAGCACAGCACAGACTTTTACTCCTTTAGCTTTAGGAGAAGCTTATTCAGCTGGTAACCCTTAGTTAGTAGTGATCTTCTGGTGGCCCGTCTACTACGGGGCTGGGGGGTGGGCAGGGACGCTCAGATTCTCAGTCTGTCACATTTGCAGTTACAAAGCATTTCACAGAAGCATTACGCAGTGTTGAGCTGAGGAATAACTAATACGTCTGTCGCTCTCTGTAATCCTGCTGCTCTTCCAGGCCATTGAGAATTTTGCAATGACAGTGAAAACGACGGCGCAGATGCTACAGACCTTTGGGACCGACCTGGCGGAGACGGAACTTCCCAATGACGTGCAGTGCACGGAGGAGCTCCTCGCCTCCCACATGGAGCAGCACGACAAGCTGAAGGTGAGTGGTCATTTCTGACTCTTCTTGTTGATGCTCTAAAACCAATTCCCTGGCAAAATCATTTTGCTGCCTTCTCCCTTGCACAGAGGGCATGGGTGGAGTAAAGCCTTTATCAAACACATTTTCCAAATGCCTTTTGCCCGAACCAAGATAAAATGTAATTTCTTTTTAATAAAATGTTTAATAATAATAATAATAATAATAATTACTATTACTTACACAGTGTCAGCAAGTTGCCTGGTGCTGAACTGTTGTGATGAGAGACCGATCCCTGCCCCAAAAAGCCTACAATCTAGAATGCGCAAGGGGAGGATGACAAGGGGGAGGGGCAGATAGTGAGAGCTAGGGATCCATTCATGGAGTTGGGTGCATGCACTTGACTTAAGTACCGGGGATGAGGGGGGTCCTGAGGATAAAATAGTTGTAAGGGCTGAGGTGAGAGAGCCCGACAGATTGTTATTTTGGGGGTTATTTTTTGCATTTGCCCACACATGCCCCAGCTGCCTGAAACAAAAAAGGAATCCATTCAGCCAGTGTGCACACTTACCATTTCTCTCATCCTGATCTTTTATACCAACATTTTCCAAATGACTGATTTAAAAAAAAAAAAATTTGTTTGCTGGTGAAAAATTCCTACGGAAAAGAAAATTTTCAGTGAGGTTCCTTTGCAACAGAAACAGCCTTTTCTGTTTTCTTTTTTAAAAAATTGGTTACAAATTCTCTAACCAGCCCCACTTCCATGGTTTGGGTTAGGGTTTTTTAGCTCTTCCCTGCCCTTATTTCTATTTTTATTTATTTTTCCTAACCCTGTTTTGAGGTTTTAAATTGTGTGTTTTAAAATATTGTTTTATTTTTATGAATGTTTTTTAATTGAACTTTACGTCGCCCCGGGATGCCATAGGCATATGGGGCGACTAATAAATGTTTAAATAAATAAATTGCACACCAGGTAATTTTATACTGCGAGGATTGGAGATTCAAAAGAAACCTTTAAAAAATGTCTATGGATATTACAGTTTGGCCAGTGATTTCTATGGGAATCAGGGATGGCTATTTCTTTAGGAACGGTGCTGTTGAGATCGATCCGGCAGAGGTAATTCTGTCCTGCAAGGACGCTAATTTACTGCTTCTGTTAGCTGAAGTCAGTCCTCCCTGCTGCACTGTCCTGCATTTTCTTGGCAGCGTTAAGAGTTCAGTCTTTTCAAATCAATCATGAAGTCAGCATGGAAAGAAGTGATGAAATTGCAGATCCTCAACCCATACAATCTCGTGATGCCCATGGGAGTTTTTACATAGACTTCTGGGAACTTTGAAGCAGACCCATATTTTGAGGACTGTTAAAGACAGAGCATGTCAAAAAGAAACGTCATCAAAACTCCCCAAACCGGTGTATCCGATAGCTTTGCTGCAGAGCTGAGGTATTAAATGCTGGAGAATTCTGTGGTGAAAACTGTGAAAAACAGCATTAGCTGTAACTGGAGGAGGAAACCTATTGATAGAAATTTTTCTCACTGTTTTAAAGATTTTATTTGTTTCGACCATAGGTCTCAACAAAGTTACATAATCCAAAGCAGACAAACTGCTTGTAAAATAAAGTTTCAATCAAAATACAATAATGCGGAATACAGCAGTACAATTTGACTGGCCAAGAATTAGTTCAATCATCAGCTGTGATTCAGAAAGATTAACAAAAAGATTGAAGACATCCAAAAATGGTGAGACAAACCATATTCCTCAAGAGGAAATTGCAACACTCATTTGTCCAAAATGTTAGACAGCCTATTGGAAGAATAGTAACTCTTATGGAACCAAAACAGTAGATGAGATAGTCTGCTCAACACAATCCCAGTTTACCACAATCATAATACAGATGTGAACCAATAACCATATTACAACAGCCTTGCTCTTTTACAGAGCGCAGGGTCGAACAGGCCTGACCCCTGAAAGGAAAATGTTTTACAAAAATAAGCACAGCCTAACATGTGAAAGGGAATCAGGTTTCCTTAGGAAGGTATATCTGCATTCACCTTGGCCAAGAGAGCGCCTTCGGACGGCGAGGGCATGAGCTAGATTAGCCACTTTCACCATAACTTGGTCTATAGGGTTAGTCAACAGTAAGGAAGGTTTTAGCGCTGTGTCCCAATGCGTTTTCCCAGCTGGAAGAGGAGACAATAATTTGGTACGTGTGTCTACCATGGCTATACAGCCAAATAAATAATGGGGAAGATCCTCAAACTGTTCCAAGCCGCAAAAGCATAACCTTGGACTGCACGGAATCCCTCTTTATCTACCTTCTAGAACAGCAGAGGGCATCTGGTGAAACCTTAGCAACGTCAAGGCCCTACGAACTGTGAAGTTGCTAACAATGATCAAATATTTGTTCAAGTTGATTCTGCGATTTGAATTTACAATACCAGGGAGCTGTTTTAGTTAAAGGAAGGACAGACAGATCAACATGCATATAAATAGCTTGCAACCGATTCTTAATTATATCCTTAGCTTTACTCTGGGCAAAGCCTTGGAAAAATTGAATGGAAAATCCTGCTAGTTTGAACAATTTCACTAAATTACTTTTCCATGGAAAGCCAGTATTGAGCTGCATTTGCCCGTTCCAACATAGTCTAGATAATCGCTCACTAGTCATAGTGGAAAGTCTCAACCAATAATAGAGCATGTAGAGGTGGGCTTTCATCTGCACAGGGAGGACACCAGTTTCTGCCCTAATCATGGATGATGGCGTACTTTTAGAGACACCCAAAATACTATGAATTCACCTGTTTTGGAAGACCTCCAGGTCTGCCCAAGCAAAATAGCCCCAAAATTCTACACCATAAAGTGCCTGGGGGCACAACCTTTGTTCTAGGAGGCGTAAAGTGGGAGCTGTCATTCTTCCACCAGTGGTTCTCTAGAACTTGACTACCCCATTAACTGATTGGGCAGCTATCTTTAATTTGACTGAACTGAGGTGCTCACGTCACACTCCAGATGGAGTAAATACTAGTATGTATAGCTTTTGACTTGTTGCAGTCTTACCGAGTCCAGATGCCAATTATATAAAGTTTGCTTTTTGGCAAAGAGCATGACTTTGGTTTTATCATAATTCACACATAAGTGATTATGTTTGCAATAGTCACTCAAGGCCAACAGCAATCTCCTCAACTCGCCCTGAGCAGTCGACAACACCACCATGGCGTCTGCGTAGAGAAGGATTGGGATTTGTTTCCCCTGGACTTGCGGTGGGGGAAGAAATCCCCTTGAAGTTTAGAGACTATATCATTCATAAAGAAACTAAAAAAGAGGGGGCAATCACACAGCCTTGTTCGACACCATATGTGGATTGGACAGTTTCCGATAAAAAAACGGATAAAATAACTTTAAGCGAGGTGTTACAATAAAGCGTTCTAACTAAAAACAAGAGCCTCCTATTGATATTGGTTGAGGCAAACTTTGCCCACAATAATTGTTTATCGATCGTGTCGAAAGCAGACTTGAGATCCACAAATACAGCAAGTCTGCCATTTCGCACATTCACATATTTGCTAACAAGATGGGCCCAAACAAAGCAATGGTCAATTGTAGAATGGCCAGTGTGAAAACCTGTTTGCTCCTTGGCAAGAATGTTATTTTCAATGGCCCATGACTCAAGTTTCCCCAGGAGGTATTTAGCATACATTTTTGCTATAATATCTATCAAGCTAATAGGTCGATAATTTAAAGGGGAGTTCTGTTGTCTTTCTTATAAACAGGAACAAAAAATTTTCTCCAAAGGAAGCAAGGAGGAAGATAAAAGCCAACTCTTTTATTAACTTATACAGCCCTCTGTTCCCTGAGATGCCTTGCTCAGATTCCTTCTAGTGTTCCCAAATAGACTCACTCCTGCCCTATTAAAGAGCACAGCTACTACAGCTAGTAATCTCAAAGGACTGAAAGCAAAAAAATAGCCTTTTTTGACACCGCTTGGTTTAGCGTGAGAGGGAAAATGAAGTTCAGTGAAATAATAACTCATGGGAAAGTAGCAAAACCGTTTCACGGAATTCCCCACACATTATTTTAAAATGCATCCCAGAGCAATTTAATGCTCCAGTTATTTGCAGTGTCCTCTTTGCCAAAGGATCACGCTACAGTCAAAACTCAGGCTAGGCACCAGGGCTACTGAAGCAAACTTCCCTTTAAATGAACTGGATCAGTCCAAGCTGTTAGGGTGAGAGGGGTAAAGAAGGGAGACCAACCTCAGTCCTGGAATCCTAGCAATTCCCTTCTCCGAAACCTGAGAATTAAGGACCTTCAGGATTGTGTTCGGGCGTTCTCTCCTGCTTGAAGAGCGACCCAGATCATCACAGGGTGGAGAGGACGAATTCCCTTGAGGAAGGAAGAGTGAGCAAGGGGGAAACCCCCGAATCATGCCGTACTCACGTATACTCACTCCTGTAACCAAAGGGTCACCTCGCGATGTGTTGGGGTAGCAGCTCTGGTCCCAGGGGTGAAAAGGTCGCTGTGAAGGAAGATGAGGGTAGGGGCAGGGAAAATCCCTCGCACAGGCACTCACTCGTACCAGGGTGCAAGGAATTGAAGGAAGGGGGCTCCGCGCATGCTCTCACTCTCTCGCGGACCCGCTTTGTCACCACGAACGCACACTTTCTCATATACACCTTTGTCACTCCAAACACACATGCTCCCAAGCACAAACACACGCACAGACACAACCACCACTAGCTCGACACTATCCAGATACGCTCTCTATGGATCCAATTAAAGGGCCAGCCTCTTGCCATGATTACCGGCGGGGAACAGCAATCCCGCCGGTCGTTTTATCTTGAGTTCCCTGAGCCCATTCAGGTGTTGCCACCTCCCAATCCCCGGGCCCCGCCCTTGCCACTATCATGGTGCGGCAGCTCCCGATCCCTGCAAGGCTGTGTTACTCCAGCCGCGCACTGCGCCGCAGCTGAGCGCCTGGTTGTCTAGCAACCTGCGGAGCGTGCGGCATGGCCCTCTTTGGGCCTTTTGTCTCTGGGCCGCATCCCCCCAGGCTCCTCCCCATGGCGCCGCTGGTGTTCAGATTGCTTAGCAACCTGAAGCACACACCACCGGCCTGGGCCCCTGACACCAGCAAGCCTAAAATTAAATACAACATGGCCACCTAGTACCCTCCTGTTTGGAAACTCTCCCTTTAGGTTGCAGTCAGCAGAGCTGCCTACCTGAAGGAAGACTGCTTGTATATGGAAGGGTCTTCTATGCATCCAGCAACATTGAAAAGCAGCCACTTCTG
This sequence comes from Sphenodon punctatus, assembly GCA_003113815.1. Taxonomy (NCBI): domain Eukaryota; kingdom Metazoa; phylum Chordata; class Lepidosauria; order Sphenodontia; family Sphenodontidae; genus Sphenodon; species Sphenodon punctatus. Next base: position 4,264,646 of record QEPC01012362.1, read on the forward strand.
GGGTGGAAGGTGTCATTCCACACAACAGTAGTGGTTTAAATACCACTACAGAGAATCATCATTGGATTATTATTAAGTATTTATGTAGCACCAGCAGTGTACCTGGCACTGTATAATCATTAATTAGTAGGGCTGGGCAGTATGGATTTGGATTAATTTGTAACTGCTCGTAATCGTAACTGTACATCCTTCCAAACTGCACCATGCCTATTATGGTCCGGTTTAAAATTTATAAATAAAAAATAAAATAACTCTGCATGTGCAAAATGGCCGCTGGACCGATCTGTGTATGTGTGTCCTTTTCCAAAATGGGAAAGGGCAGCCAGTTTGCACATGCGCCGACTGGATACCCTTTTCCAAAATGGCAGCGACTGCTGTCGCCATTTTGGAAACCATGTGCCTGCGGAGAATGGTCAGGTGGCCATTTTGTGTATGCACGTTTTATTTTTTAAATGATTTAAATATGCGTCTGTAAAACTGATCCGTAATTAAATCTGTAATTAAAGATCCAGATCTGGATCCGTAATTCCCTCCGGACGCCCACTCTTATTAATTAGAGACAGGTCCCTGCCCCAAGGGGTATACAATCTAGGATCGTTAACCAATGCAGACCAGACAGGATCTTGCCTTTTAAGATTTCCCCCAAATACCCTCACTTGGTAAATCATAGATAACGAGGCTCCATTTACCCACTTAGACAGGAAGAAGGGGTCAGCTGGCACTGACTCTGGATTTGTGGAGTCTGATTACTTAAATCTGGTACTTAGCCCAGTAAACAACCCTAGCTGATCTGGAAACAAATACAACAGGCAGCGTGCTCGTCTCATTTACAGACCTTCCTTTGCTAAGTGGTGTCATAGGGTCCTAGAGGACCTCAAGCATGGGTGCAGCAGGTGTAGCCGCACCAGGGCCCGTGAGTCTGGGGGCCCACAGGCATGTAGAATGCATACGCACACTGGAGCGGAGTGCCCCAGCAGGGGCCCATTCCATCTTCTGGCCCGGGGCCCATGCCCACCTAGCTACTCCTCTGACCTCAAGGGTTACCCAGGCCATCCCCCTGCACCAACGCAGGGTACGCCAGACCTAAACGGCCTGCACAGGCAATTTCACCAATAAGAAACTGAGTTTATAATCAAAAAAATCTGCCACCAGGAGAGGTCGGAAGTGGCCAGAGCGCATGGCTGTCTGAAGGAACAGGGAACAGTCTTCTGCTCGAGAAATCGATTGCTATGGAAGAACGTTCCGCTAGCCAAGGGGCGTGGCTCGGGCCAGGGGGTGAGGTGGGATGCTGGTTCAGCTGTGTCTTCTGCACCACCGCTGCCACCCATGCAAAGTTTTAAGGAACACTTCTGAAAAACACATTGGCCTTAGTGCAGGCCCTGCGACATGTATTTTTCAAAAGTGTTTCTTAAAACTTTGCACAGGTGGCAGCCCTAACCGGGGCGCCATTCCGGTCTAGCTACGCCCCCTGACGCTAGCCTTGCTGCCTCTTTTAATGGATATTATAAAAAAAAAAAAAATACCTACCAAAAATCTATTTGGGTGAAGTCTTATTTCAAATGGGGTTATTCTTTATTTGATTCTCTCTCTCTCTTTCTCTTTCTAGGATGAGCTGCGGCTAGCTGTGAAGCAGGGGGCCACCCTGCTGACCTGTATCCGAGAGCCAGTCACCAGAAGTGCCAACAGCAAGCTGAGCCCGGACGAGCTGGAAAACGTAGCGACCGTCGAAAGGTGGCTGGCCTGGGAGAGGGGTGCAGCGAGCCTGTTTGCGGGACTGGGCTTGTCCCCTCAATTATGGTCCCAACAAAACCTCTGGGTTGGCGGGGGTTTTGGGGGTGGGTGGGAAAGGAAGGTTTTTTTCCAGAGTGGGTGGAAAAAACTAGCTAGGTGTTTGCGTAGTTCCATGGAAGGAAAACCTACATGCATATACCAGCCTGGGAATGAACCACTCGCTGGGGAAGCGAACGGGGCCCGTTCGAACAGGTCTCTGAAGCTGTTTTGGTGAGGCTACCACCTACAAGGCTCAAGGTTTAATTGCGTGGTCTTGTTTCTCTGCCACCCCTGGTCCAAACGGTCACGTGAGGGGGTGTCATCAAGTCCTATGAGTCAAGAGGGAATGAGGCCGAAGCTGCTGTGTATTTGTGAGGGAGAGAGAGCTAGCACATGGATGAATTCCTTGTGTAGAAACGTGGGAGAATTTATAATGGGCTAAAATTATGAGAGGATATGTGTAACGTATGCGTTGAATCTGTGTAACTGCGCTAGGGTTCTCAATGGTGTCATGGAGATAGTTTCCCACCCCCCTCAGGTTCTACTGAGGTATGTTCCAACGTGGCTAAATAAGAGACAAATCATGGTTCCCTGTGGGAAATTCAGGTGAGATTCCTACTAATTTAGGCCCTTTTCACACGAGACGCCCCACGTGGTTTCGCTGTGTGGAGATGGGTGGAGGCGCCCATGTAAATGCCACGGGGGATGGGTGGGTTTGTGTGCACGCTCCCACGCCACACCCACCTCCATCCATCACCCACGCACGGAGCAATGGTCTCCGATGTCCAGTGCTCCATGGAGATGGGCGTGCGTCTGTGGGAACGGATGCACACCCACCTCCACCCACCGTGGCTACACACCTATCCCCCCCACTCACCGCGGTCCACTTAAAAAGGGCCTTAGAGGAGAGCTTTACAGCGGACGTCAAAAGCCCAGGGTAGGTGCTGTGTACTCTTGGTTCATAGCTGTTATGCCAGAGTCAATGGTTATTGCTTTAAGATTGATTAATTATTATTTGACATTAAGCATGTTTGGGTTAGGCTGTATCGTGCAAAACCCACCCAACTGGTTAGGAGCTGGGGTTTTTTCTCTACTCAGGTTTCCCCGTCCCCTGTCACGTTAAGAGATTGAACAGCTGAGCTGCAAACATTTCAGGCATTTAATGCCAAAGAGAAAAGTGGAGCGTATTTTGCAAGCTTTTATAAATTGCTCAAATCTTGTACACTGGCGTTATCACTTGATTGCGTTTTAGGGATCAGGAGAGAATTGTTTTTTCTTCTCATACAGTATTGCACAATTTAGTCAGGTTTATTTTGGGAGGGTTCTTTGCCTTAAAGAGGAGTCGGGATACTGGATTTCATAGACTATTGGTCCCGTCTGGTACGTCGCGCTCTAGGCGTATGCATTCTTTCAACATTGTCAGCTGAACTTTTCAGACAAGGCATGGATAATGGGCAAAAAAGAAGCTGGGGGGAGAGACGTCACTCCAAAAATTGCATGTGGTGCCCAGGTGGCTGTGCGGTCACCAAGAGAATTCAAGGTCCTAGAATTTGTGAGGCCTGGGGAAGAGAGAGGTCACATGGATGCATGGGAGTTGCAGGAGGCGCAGCAGGATCACCGGGGCGGGGGGCGGTGCTACTAGAATGGAGCATCCCAACATGCCAGGGGAGGAACCCAACAAGCCCGTCCCCTTCTGAGAGGCCCTGCTACTGTCCTGTGGAACGAGTGTGCTCCACTCCACTGTCCCCTTAATTCTGTTCACCTTACCCCAGTGGCTTTGGCAGGGCTTCATGCTGCTGCTGGCTCAGGTAGGAGCAACCCAACAGGGGAGTTTCTGCTGGGTTGTTCCCACCCGAGGCAGAGGTGTGAGTGTCACAGGTGGCACGATACCTGTCTCATTTGCCCCCTGCTACCAAGACTGGCTATAACTCCAGCCTTGGGAGACAGCAAGCCCTGTGTACACCCTCCTTAGGGACGTGTGGCCAATGGATCTCCTTTCCTATAGTGGATGATTCAGTGCTGACACCCTTCTCTTGGTCCAGCAAAACTCTGCTACCAGGATCATCCACCTAGCCCGTCGCTCTGACCACGTGCAGCAGCCTCTCCTCTCCTCTCTCCACTGGCTCCCTCTTCCTGAGCGCATTCTGCACAAGCTCCTTGTATTCACCTACAAAGCCCTTCACAACCTCGTTCCCCCCTACGTCTCTGCCCTGATCTCCCTCTGAACCCCTGCTCAAAGCCTCCAGTCCTCCTCCAGCACCTTCCTCACCCTCCCACACCTCCCCTGCTCCCACAACCACCTTCGTCCCTTCTCCCTCACTGCCCCACACGCCTGGAACTCCCTCCCTGCCCTCATCCACCTCACCCCCACCCTTCACGCCCCTCCTCAAAGCCCACCTCTTCCACTCCACCCTTCCTAACTCCTGCTAATCATCCCCACCCAGGATTATCCCCCACCTGTTATCTGCAAACTCCCAATTTACTGCAACCAAGCCAAGAACATGTACCTGAGCTTTTGCATCCTCATGAATGTCGCATCCCTTGTCTCCCCCTGTTCCCCCTTCCCTGTCTCCCCTCCCCCTGTCTTTAGATTGTGAGCTCTCGGGCAGGGACCGTGTCTATCTTATTCTTTGTAAAGCGCCAGGTACATCGCTGGCGCTATATAAATGCTTATAATAATAATAATTAATAATGTTTGTTTAGTCACAGCTGGTACAGAACCCAGCTCTTCCTGTTGTGTGGGGTGTGGAGTTTCTTTTCCCACTGCATACCTCCCAGCAGTTCCTATTTAGGAGGGGCAGTCCTTCTTTGTGTGCTCAATCCCACTGTCCATCTTTCAGGGGCTGAAATCCTTTTTTCAGGGAATGGAGGGAGATAGAAAGAGGCCAGTATTCAGGCCTCAGACCTCGTTTTCCAATAAAAGCACTCGCGAGGACCATGGGGAGATTATAGAATTGACCATAAATGAAGTTGTTGTCCCTCTTTTATGTACTTGGAATGTTGGGAGGTGTATTAGGGGCAGGGCTTATTAGCTGAGGGGGTGGGGCTTGTCCCCTTTTGACTTTTCAGAATGGCGGGAGATATGCTGCTGCGTGACGGTCTATCCTCTACACCGCAGAGCAGAACTGCTGTTTTAGGGGTCCTTTCTGTAGCCCCAGGACACCCGGCTGAATTTCAGCCATTCTGCAAAAATAACCACACGGGCCTGAACTCATGGGAGATAAATGCCTCTCCCATGAAACACTTCTTTCTGATTAATTTTTCTTAACAGGTTACTGGCTCAGCTGGATGAAACAGAGAAAGCCTTTGATCAATTTTGGTTCAAGCACCACCTAAAACTAGACCAGTGCCTGCAGCTCCGACACTTTGAACAGGATTTCAGAGAGGTATTTTGCTTGTTCTGAAAACGTTCAGATTTCTTTTCTGAGAGTAAAGAATTTTTCCACACAACCATTCTGTATAGTGTACTTCTTCTTTTTCTTTCTTTCTTTCTAAATTAAAAAAAAGGAATGGTATATTTTAAAATGAAATTCCCATCCCAAAACCAGTGCTGTGTGTGTTCTCAATGAGATGCAGCAAAGAGAAAACAAAATGGCAGGGACAATTGTTCAATAAGGGCCTGATTCAGAGCCCATTCAAACCAACGGAAACATTTTCATAAACTACTCTCCTGAATCCATTGCTGTTAATGGCAAAATTCCCACTGACTTCAGTGAATTAAGATTGCATTCATAGGCTGCATTCACACGAGATGCTTAGTACATGAAAAACCCTTCACCCTCTCTCCCGTTTTAGTTTTTAATGTGTGAAAGGATTAGGTTGCAGGATACACCAAGTGTAACACATGCATTAACTCCCCAAAAGTTAAGCCAGAAAGCAAGGTTTAACAATGGGTCTAAATCCATCACACATATGAAGGGATTAACTCCCCTATCAGTCAGCCTTAATTGCTGCAGAGGGGATAGAGGTGATTTCCTTCTTAGGGGACGAATCCCCCATTGCCTGCCTGGTGGGGACAATGCATTGTTGGCAGAGGAAAAAAACACCCATAATGATATACCATTAGTGGTTACAGCAATACCCATGGTAGCTTTTGAAGTGGAGGAGAGAATGCAAGAAGAATTAAAATGTGCAAATGCAAACTTCTGCAATAAAGAGCACAGGCCAGAGAAGAATCTTGTATGAATACAGCTAGGGTCTTCAGCTGGCTTTGGATCAGACCTAATTATTGCACAACTAAGGGATGGATGAATGCAGAACCCATGGGTACAAAGCCTTTTAAGTCTGCTGGACCCAACTCAGTAAAAAGGTGGGAACAAAGCTGCAAGTAGGGTTACTACTCCTGGAGTCTCTGGATGTTCCCTCATAAACTTGGGGGATCTAGGTGAAGCCTTGATATTCCAAGGTTCTGTAGTCTCCACAGGTACCTGATAAGCAGGGGTGGGGGCACGGACCATGTCATAAAGAAGCAAGATGAAGAGGTCCTCCCACCCCACTTCTGAAGTGTTTCCACCTCCTGTGGAACATTGTGATGCCACAGTGTTCCACAGGGGGTGGAGCTATGTCAGAAAGGGATGTGAGACTTCCCTTGCCACACCCCCTTCGGGTCAAAGTTTCTAAAAGGGCAGCAACCTTAGCTGCAAGTAGGGTGGATGGGGTGTGGTTGCTTGCTGTCATCCAGTAGAAGAAGAATAAGAATTAATAATAATAATAATTAATTATTAATAATACTTGGAGAAGTAGGGCTCAGCTTGATTGAAGAGTCCATCCAGGCCAAGAGGGATGGGGAATTATCTTTAGTGTGAGTGCAGATGAAGCAATAATATTGTGTCTTCTATTTCTCTCTTCATTCCATATGGCTTTGACACTGAATACCAGCCACGCATTAATCCAGTGTCCTGAATTAGGAACCTGATATCCCAATTCATCTCAAAATCTCGGCATCCATGTCACATGAACACCCAAAAAAGTGGTCAGGTTTTTTTAAGGATCCCACGGTCCTTTGAAATGTCAGATGCTGTTCAGATTTAGATCATATCGGTCACTGCCAAAGACTGGGGCAGAAATAGTTTCTAAGTGCCCCTGTAACACAAGTGCTTAAGGATGTGGCTGTAATAGGAATAGGTGGTGCATCAGCACAAGGGCCCATGAGCCTGGGGGGCAGACAGTCCATGGTGCAGTTGTGTCCCCTGCCACTAAGATACGATATGTGGAGCCCCATTGCATCTTCTGCACCAGGACCTATTCCAACCCAGCTGTTCCTACAAATTGCTATTAGGATCACAGACTTAAGCTGTTAATTAACCGCCAGAAGTTGGACTCTGTATATGACCCCAATCAAGGTGACCTTGAAATTTCCATCAAAATTTTTAAAAAATCCTTTGAAAGACAAGGAAGGTTTCTAAAAATCCCCTTCTCCTGTTCAACTTTCTGGTTGTTTTCAGTGAAATGTATTATCACAACAGAGGCTCAAAACTGAAGATTCATGTTATAGAGATACTGAACTGTTTTCAAAACCTGGCTGGATAAGCATCTGTGATGCCGTAGGCAGAGAATATTCCTTGGAGCACGGGGTCGAACTGGATGACCCTTAAGGTACCATCTAACCCTGCAATCAAGGACCCTTTTGCTCACTGCGTTTCCCCCCGTTGGTGGCAATAGGGAAAACACAGTGAACTGAATTCTATGACTGTACCAAGTGACTTTCTGGCCGATCCCACAGGAGTCATGCATTGTTTGTCTTTGGTGTGAGTTGATTCCTCCTTGCATAACCCTACAGGTTCCTTAGCATATCTGTTCAGCACCACACGACTAACCACAATTCATCCAGCAACCCATTTGGCTTGTGTTTTTGCTATAGCTCTCTATTGGATCAGAGTTGCTCATCTCTGACTACAGTCCTCAACAGAGAGAGTGTGTTTGCCGTGTTGGTCCCAAAAATAGGTTGTAGAGACAACGTAGTGTAGAGATAAAAGATATACACTACTTTGTCTCTACAATCCTCAACCACTTACTCAGGAAGAATCCCCTTGGCTTCAATGACATTTCTCAGGATTCAGTGGTTTGAGGCTGTGTAGTCATGTGGTTGGTCATGCTGCTGACTAAAGATTGTTTATTTTTAGCAACAACCAGTACTGTTGGAGCAGGAAAGATCTGCATTCTAGTGCCGCTCTCACCAGGGAATGCTGAACGGCCTTCGTGACAGAGTTGAACTAAATAGCCAAATAATTATCCACAGTTAACATCCACCATTTTGGATAGTTTCGCAGTTATTCAGCCGCCTACTGATTGCTGCAGCTGCTAACCACCAAACCAAATTACTGGATAATAATAATAATAAATAAATCTTTATTTTTATATAGTGCTCCCCTGCCATGTCACTCAGAGCATTTTACATACAACACAACTTTTTAATTCTCACAACAACCCTGTGAGGTAGGTTAGTCTGAGAGAATATTGTGACTGGCCCATGGTCATCCATTTAGTTTCTGGCTAAGGCAAGACTTGAACTGGGGTTCCCTACCTACGTCCCAGTCCATTACACCACACTGGCTCTCAATACCCCCAAAAGTTAACCAGTTTACCATATTACAGTTGCCGTGTTACCGCATAACCAAATGTTACTGTTACTAGTCTAAAAGCAGATCTGGAGGGGGGAAGGGCATAAATGGGAAAGGAATGATGGGCCAGTCGTAAATGGCAAAATGAACTATGGCTACCAGTGCAATGCAGTATTGTGCAGTAAACTGGCAAAATGTTTAACCAGTTACTCCATTAAACACAATCCTTTCTGGATCTCATTGGATACCACAGTTCCAGTTGGATGCTGGATAGTTTGGCTGTTATCCCATCTCTACTTAGTGACTGACGACCTCAAAGTCTAATGAGGCCATGGATCAGTTCCACTGTTATGTGCTTCTTGCAGATAAAGCTGGCACTAGATAATTTGATGGAAGTCCAGGCCGGTTTCATCGACATTGGGGAGAGTGTGTCTCGAGTGGAGCATCTACTAAAGGAACAGAAACAGCTGGAAGAGAAGGGACAGGTTTGCACTTTATTAAACCTTATAGTCCATTTATTGCAAATGACTGTTATTAGATCCTGGGGGATTTGTTTGGACACCAGATACTCTGTACCAGAAAATGCTGTTGCGCAGTACTGAAGTAAGAGACATGATGAGCTCAAACTGCAAAGGTTGGATCCAGATTTTAAGATGGCCCTTGAGTTCCCTTCCAACTCTGACATTCATTCTATGACTTCAGTACAGATTTATAGCAAGAAACTGTATTAGCCAAGCGAGAGCTCTAGGATTCTGGAGGAGCTGCTTTTACTAGGCTCTCCCCTGTGGCCTGACTTCCTTTTCCTTGTTAATTTTACAGGAACCGTTGGAGAAAGCCCAGTCCCTAGCTGTCCATGGAGACCAGCTGATCCAAAACAACCATTATGCCGTGGACTCCATTAGACCCAAGTGTGTTGAACTCAGGAGGATCTGTGATGACTTCACCAACGAGACCAAGAAAAAATACGATATTTTGGGGAAATCCCTAGAACTGCACAAGCAGCTAGACAAGGTGAGAATGATTTGCAAGGCGAATGGAAAGCACTGGTAATGGTCCACTGAAGGATAGTGGTCCTCAAGTATTGCAGAACTGGGTCTAGGAAAAGTGTGTTGTTTACTGTGTTAACTCATCAAATATGTCTTTGGGAATTTGCTTATGACAACAGCCACCGAAAGGAAGGAGAGGATGATTACTATGAGACACAAGAGTGGTCTCCTTGAACTGTAGGTGGTCCACGCAATCACCTTGATCCAGGGTCAACCTCCAGCAATCCCCCAGGACCCATCCCACTGGCTCCGGTGCTCAAGGCGACGAACGTTCCTGCTGGCTTCCAGCTCTAGGACCCTTCAACAACTGGTCTCAGGAGTAGAGAGGAGCACTCCCCTTTAGAGCGAGTCTTCCCTGCCACATTAAAGGAGCTCTCCTAGACTGTCTTCACCCTGGGCACCCTCCCTGTGGTACCAGTTCTGCTCTCTTAACCAGAGGCAATCTCTGAGAAGCTGGTCCCCCTGCCCACATGGTCTGCAGAAGACTAGCTCGTGATCCACCAGTAGATCACAATCTACCTTTTGGCTGGCCATGAAAAGGAGGCTGAACATTAAGGTTTCAGATAAAATACAAACCGCTCAAACCCAGCAGATAAACAAAGGCTGGGAATCGATAAATTCATTTTTGGTTAAATCATTCCTCCCCCTCCCCGCCCTTTGTTTTCAAGCTCCTCTGCTCTTCTGCATTCTAACCAGGCCGGGAAGCCAAAATATTGAAATCCCTTGAGAAAGGGCTTGTTTTTGCAGCACGTCCAGCCGGCCTGAGGCAAAAATTACCTGAAGTTTCCCATGAAAACCTGTTTGTGAGACTTCTTTTAGCCCCGTTTTTTTAAACCCCAGAGGGTTGGAGAGTTCAAAGATTCTGTTATCTACTTGTGTGTTTATTTGAGCAGAATGCTAAAAGAAATGATCCGGCACTACTGAACAACCTCTAATTATATGCATCCATTAACTCTATTCCTAGCAGATGTCAAGGGAGATTTGAGGCGAATGCTGTGGAATTTTCAAATGCCACTCGTCCTCAAAAGCTTAAGCCCCATTTTCAAATGCCGCTCGTCCTCAAAAGCTTAAACCCCAGTTTCAAATGCCACTCCTCCTCAGAAGCTTAAACCCTAGTTTCAAATGCCAGGGTGCACCCCCACATCCACCCACTTGCAGCCCCGCCGGCGTCTGTTTTAGACGGACCTGGCGCTTTACCCGGCCCGCGGTCCGCCCGTGCAGTGCCCCCACCCCCTGCACCATAGAGTTGCGGGCAGATCACTGGATGCTCTAGGCTGGTCATTTAAAAATGGCTCGTGGGCCTCATTGATCAGAGGATGAGACCTTTGAGTGTCGGGGGCTGGGCGTGAACATCAGGAAATGGATCACTCTATTATGACCTGTTGGGCACTTCTCTAAAGCAACCAAGGGTGGCTGCTGTCGGAGACAGGATGCTGGGCTTGATGGACCATTGGTCTGACCCACTATGGCATCTTTTATGTCAGGGGTTGGAGAACCCTTTCCTTCCCAGGAGGCACTTCAAACATTTATACGCGCTCCAAGGGCCGCATAGAAGTTGGGGGTGAGGGTGCTTAAAGAGGGATGCTTCAAGAATCTGCCCCCTTTCCTTGTGAGCGTGTCCTCATCTCTACTCCCTTATCCTGAGCTCGGTTTTTCAGTGCTTGGAGGTAGGAACTGGATCCAGGGGCCCAGATCCAGGAGCTGGGAAAGGGCCAAATAAAAAGTAGCTGCAGGGGCCGCAATTGGCCCCCCGGGCCTGAGGTTCCCCCATCTCTGTCTTTTGGGCCACATCAGAAACTATGGAGAGATGTTGACCTACATCCCTCTCAGTTCTCCTATTTCGTATTGGTGCGCAAGCCCAAGTTGTTTTAGGGGCACAAGAGAAGCACTGCCTGAGAGAGCAGCAAGGAGGCCTTTGCAGGGCATCGAGAAGAACCTTTGAAGTGCAGAAAGATATAGCTGTGGTGAAGAGATGCAGGGGAATCCATGCTGAGCCAGAATGCAAGGCTGGCTGGGTGGGTGGGTGGGTGCTCAGGACAACATTTTTTTAAAAGGTCAGGAGGTAATTGGAGTTAAATGTCAACGTAGCCTCTGCTCGGCCAGCTGAAGTGCGGAGGGACTGTTGGCAGCAGATCTGTAATGGGAAACTCTGACTCCTCCAAGAACTAAATTTGGCAGGGTGGCTGCAGGCGACAGGTAACGGAGACTGGGGGGGGAGGGAGGGATTTATGGATTTCACCAGGGGTGAGAGAAGCAATATGATGATGTATTAGCCTCCCTAAAACCTCAGACTCACCTGCTGCTGCCGCCGATGGAAGTGGCTATCTGATGAGATGGTGGGCTCTAGTCTCCCTTGCTCTTATATAAGTTCAATGCAGTGAGTCAAATTTCTTCCTGACATGCAAACCCACTGGAAGCACGGGGGCAAGTCTGGGGGGTTTACACATAGATATATTTGGCCCGACAGACTTTTTTTTAATACAGCTCCTTGTATTTAATGCATGCGGCCCAGTGAGGACTTTTTATGGCCATACTTTTATATGCACATGGATTCTTCTGCTGCTGCTGCTGCGGCTACTGCTTCAATAAGTTCTTGGAGGATAGGTCCATGCATGACTATGAGCCAAGTAGGTTGGGGATGTCATCTCTGATTGTTGGGGGCTGGGAGTGAATGGATCACTCCTTTATGCCTGCTGGGTACTTCTCTGAAGCAACTGAGAATGGCCACTGTCGGAGACAGGATGCTGGGCTTGATGGACCGTCAGTCTGACCCAGTATGGTGGTGCTTTTATTCTCTGAAGCATGTTATTCCTCCTCAGGCTACCAGCTCTAAGAAGCAGCAAAGCCTATGACTGACTGACGGACCCAGGTTGTGAAATCCAGGTGAAGTTCTCATTGCTCCATTTTTTTTCCCTTTCCAGGCAAGCCAATGGTGCGAAGCTGGAATCTACCTCTTAGCTTCTCAAGCTGTAGACAAATGCCAGTCGCAAGAGGGAGCTGAAACTGCGCTGAGCGACATTGAGAGATTCCTGGGGACGGCGAAGGACCACCAACTTTCCAACCCTAAGGAGTTCTACAATCAGTTCGATTTGATTCTAACCCCGGAGATAAAGGTAAAGGCTTGTCAAATTTTCACCTGCCCGCTTGAAGGTAATTCCGTACAAGATGGCAGTCATTTTTTTATAATCTGCTCTTCCGATAAGTCTCATTTCATGGGCTTAGTGTTGTGAAGTTCTGCGACTCAGAATTCTTTTTTTATTATTAATCACTTATCCAGCACTTTGAGTGTTCCAAGAACTTTACAATCCTTATCTAGTTCATGAAAACCCGGTGAGGTAGGCCATTATTATTTCCATTTTCACAACAGAGGCTGAGAGAGGATGACGTGACTCCCACGCAGTGAGTTCATGGCTAAGACGGGATTTGAACGCTGGCCTCCCAGGTCCAACGTCAACACTGGGTGGGTGGGACCAAATGGCTCTTGAGGTCCCTCTCAACCCTACCATTCTATGAGCAGTTTATCCACTAGGCTACGCTGGCTAAATGCGGAGAGCTGGAACCCAGTCCTCCAAGCCCATAGACGTTTGAGTTGCCCTTACAATTTCTGAAGTACTTGTATTGCTTCAGAAATGTACTTGGTACTGAACAATCATTCAGAGACAAGTCCCTTCCCTAAGGGACTTACAATCTAGGAGACATGAGGGAGGGGAGACAAGAGAGAAAGGAATGTAAGGAGATCCACAAAGTTGAAAGGTCACAGGTACACCTGCTTGACTTGGGTATATTAAGCCCTTACTCATGGTCCTTACTTACGCTAGCTCAGCGTAAGAACTCAGCCTGAAGAACTCAGCGACTGGTGCTCAGGGATTGTTTTTCGGCACCCTGGGACCTCTCGTGTGGAGTCCCGCAAGGTTCTATTCTGCCCCCTCTCCTGTTCAACGTGTATATGCAGCTGCTGGATGAGGTTGTGAGACGGTATGATGTTCGGTGTCATCAATATGTAGATGACACCCAACTCTACCTCCCGTTTTCATCCGACCCAGACCCGGAAGTCTTGGTGCTTACCCAGGGGCATAGCTAGCTTGGGATGGGCCCAGGGACAAGAAATGTCCCCCATCTTTTTCCCTGCTGCTGGTGAAGCCGCTGGCCTGCCTAAGGGGGCCTCCCAGCTCGACCGGCCTAGGGGCACTGGGGCTGCTGGTGCTCGGGACTTACTTGCTCTCTGCAGAGTCTGCGGTGTGTTGCTGGTGGCCATCTGCTGCTGGGCCTATCTGTCTTCTAGGCCGGCGGCAAGCTGGTCCAACAGTGCACTCTGTCCCTCGCGGCTCGCTGCCCGCACGCTGCGGTCGAGCATGGCCGGCAACAGCAGTACCATTGCTGCCCTGGCCCACTGGACCAGACCTGGAGGCCGGGGGCTGGTTGAGCGGGCTGAGGCAGGCTGGGCCGGCTCGATGCAGGGAGGCAGCGCTGGAGCAGCAAGGTGCCCAGCTGCGATTCAACTCAGTTACTGAGTGGAGTCGCCGCCGGTCACCTTCCCGCTCAGGCTGGGCCTCCCTCGAGCCAACCCTGCTCAGACTGGGTCCAGACTGGTGGGGAGGACTCCTCCTCCGCGACGCAGCGCCTAGGGGATGAGCTGAGCCACGAGGCTTGCGAGTGTGACCTGGCCTGACGCAGACTGCTGCATGGGACCCCACCCCATCTCTGCCCATGGTTGCAACATTGTGTGTCTGACACAATGTTGCAACTGCAGGGAGGGGGCCCATGCAGCAGCTCAGGTGGCAATTTTTAAAAAAAGGGGGGGGGAAGAGTGGCTTAGCTAACTTGGATATTGGGCCGCCAACCAGGACGGGTCCTGGGACGAATGTCCCTGTTTGTCCAGTGGTAGCTATGCCCCTGTGCTTACCCGGTGTTTGGTGGCTGTGGGGGACTGGATGAGGAAGAGCCGACTGAAGTTGAATCCCGACAAGATGGAGGTGATGCTAGCGGGGAAGGCAGTGTGTGTAGCGTCTCCCATCCTTGATGGGGTTCGCCCCCCGCTGGTTCCCCAGGTTTGCAGTCTGGGAGTGTTCCTCAACTCTCAGCTCTGCCTCGATGTCCAGGTGGGAGCGGTAGCGAGGAGCGCGTTTCGCCAATTACATCTGGTGCGATGGCTTCGGCCGTATGTCTCAGACTCCGACCTGGCCGCTATCATCCATGCTTTCATCACTTCAGGACTTGACTGTTGTAATGTGCTCTACATGGGGCTACCCATGGTGACAGTTCGGAGACTGAAGCTAGTGCAGAATGCGGTGGTCCATCTCCCTACAGGGACAGGACTCCGAGAGCATATTACACCTGTGCTCCACTCTCTGTTTTGACTGCCTATAGTCTTCCAGGCTTAATTGAAGGTGTTGGTGCTGACCTTTGAAGCCCTACACAGCCTGGGCCCTACTTACCTGCGGGACTGCCTCACTCCCTGGGCTCTGGATCTGCCCCTGCAGTCTGCTGGGGGCACCTTTCTTGAGGTCCCCCAGGTTTCCCGGGGGGCCACAATGGAGAGGGCGTTCTTGGTGGCTGTGCCACGGCTGTGGAACTCCCTCCCAGAAGAGGCTCGGGTGGCCCTGGACCGCTCCTCCTTTAGACGATTTTGTAAGGCCTGGCTGTTCCATCAGGCTTTTGGCAAGGGGGACGGGTGGGGTGGGGGTTGAGGGTTAGGGTGGGAGGTTTTTGTTTCTATTTTGTTTGTTTCTGTTTTTTGTTTAATTTGTATAACTCTCCCCTGCTGAGATTTTATATTTGTATTAATTTGTTAATTGTTTTAATTGTTTTTATTTGTGTTTAAAATTGTTAGCCGCCCTGAGCTGTTTTTTCAGGAGGGGCGGGGTATAAAATTGTAGAAATAAATAAATAAATGAATAAATAGCTCTATAGCCTGTTATAATGGGGCTGGTCTGAGATACCCTGCCTCGACTGGAATAAGAAAATCTAACCACTGCATTGTTTTCAAACGAGAGAGAGAGAGAGCAGTGTGTGTTCCATGCAAGCCAGAGCAGGCTGGTCCCTCTAATATTGCTAATTTGAGGTTAGCAATAGTGTTCCCTGCGCGTCAGCGAGCGACACCTAATCAGCACGCGTTTTTCCTCACACAGAGCAATGCCCAAAAAGTTCTACAAAAACTCGAAGATGTACAAGAAATGTTTGACAAGAGGCAAGTGAGTTTGAAGAAGCTGGCAGCCAAGCAGACCCGGCCAGTGCAACCTGTCGCCCCGCATCCTGAATCCTCCCCAAAACGAGCATCGCCTAAGAGCGTCAGACCTGCAGCGTTAGGTAGGTTGTAAAGATTGGCTGAAAGGTAGCCATTCCTCCTCTCACGATTAGAATTAGACCGGTACAAAGCTTACGTATTGCATTTAATGAACACCATGGGTCAAGGGGCCAAAACGAGGCATAGGGTAAATGGTGTCCTGCTTAGGCCCACTGTGGCCCAAGAGCCACTGTGTGTTAGCCCAGGACTGTCCTGGGGTGGGTAGGTGGCTAGCCTGGGTTACGTCCTCAGAAAATCTCTGGGTCACAGCCCGGGCTAAGGGCCACATATGCAGGCTACAGCGGACCAGCACATCTGTACTGGCCCACCTTACCTGCTGTGGGTCGGGGGCCACCATGGCTGTCTGTCAAGGGGGACGGGGTGCTGGGAACAAGGTGGGGCTGGCTGCCTGCATTTTTGTTGAGCTCCCTGCTCTGCCCAGGCAGTGTGGATGGCGGGATGGTTCTCCGGCTTGGGGCACATTTGTCCGGTGTCCTGACACAGCTGAGATTTCCCATCCTGGGCCGGGGAGCCTTTGTGCTAGCTGCACATCTGTTTTTACCCACATATATGTAGCACATAGGATATGGCACGTTTCCCCGCTCTAGTGGTGTGGTAGTGCCAAACTACGCACAGGTTTATGAGCGTGCTACTCTACCGAGCTAAGAGCCGGAGCTTTAAGCTCAGAGGGTCAAGGCTCATGCAGATGGCATGAAAGGTTCCCAGTTCAATCCCCATTGCTGACAACACACCCATGGATGTCCGATTACAGGGGCGAATTTACTGGAGGGCTGAGGGGGCTTCAGCCCCTCCCATTGGTCAGCCGTGGCTGACATCACGCTTTCCTCGCCCCCATAGTTATAGCTGGGGGCGGGGTTTGCAAAGCTCTTTAGGGAACGTCCTGCTTCCGCCTCAGCCCCTGTTTTCCACTCCACGCTGAGGCTATGCTAAGTCTTCCAGTGCTTGCTGTGACATGTTTTTTGAGTACTTCTCAAATAAAATCGCTCGGATTCACTATGACTTTGACTCCACATTTATGACAATAGGAGAACCAGGGGCTCTGGAGGCTCCGTCTTGTCCGGTTTTGTGGGATCTGTTTCAGTGGGTGACGCCTGGCGCTGCAGCGGATGTTCTAGGGACTGTTAGAGTTACATTTTGTGAACTAGACCCATGCCTATCCTGGCTGGTCAAGGCCAGCCAGGAGATGTTCGGGCCGTTGCTGGTGGGTGTTGTCAATGCCTCCTTGTGGGAGGGCAGGGTGCCGGACTGCCTCAAAGACACAAAGTGCAGCCCCTGCTCAAAAAACCATCACTCGACGTTGACTTCCCTTCTAGCTATCAGCTAGTCTCTAACCTTCCCTTTTTAGGGAAGGTTATTGAGTGGGTGGTGGCTCAGCAGCTGCAGGAGCATCTGGACTGAACCAGTTTTCTTGATCCCTTGCAGTCCGGCTTTCGTTCGGGTTTTGGCACTGAGACTGCATTAGTGGCTTTGGTCAATGACCTCTGCCGGAAACTGGATCAGGGTCGTTCAACCCTGTTAATCCTATTAGATCTGTCAGCTGCATTTGATGCCATTGATCATGAGATGCTGGTGACTCGCCTGCGGGAGTATGCCGGGGTGCGTGGAACCATTCTTGATCATCTAAAAGCGGCCTATGTCTGACAGCGGTGGGGGTCTGGATGAAGGCGAGCCGCCTGTAGTTGAATCCTGACAAGCCAGAGGTGATGCTGGTGGGGAGGGTCGAGAGAGTGGAGGCCCCCATCATTGATGGGGTGCCCCCTGTCTTGGTTCCTCAAGTTCGCAGTCTGGGGGTGCTCCTCGATTCGCAGCTCCGCCTGGATGCCCAGGTGGCAGCTGCGGTCAGGAGTACATATGTCAAATTACATCTGGTGCAACAGTTACAGCTTTATGTCTCAGACTGCGACCTTGCCACCATCATCCATGCCTTCATACCTTGAAGTTGATTACTGTAACGCACTCTACGTGGGGCTACCCAAGGTGACAGTCCGCAGGTTGCAGCTGGTGCAGAATGCGGCGGCCCGTCTCCTGATGGACACTGGCCGCCGAGAGCACATAACACCGGTGCTCCATTCTCTGCACTGGCTGCCTGTTGCCTACCAGGTCTGGTTCAAGGTGTTGGTGCTGACCTATAAAGTCCTACACAACCTGGGCCCCACCTACCTGCAGGACCGCCTCACTCCCCGGGTTCTGGAACGGCCATTGCGGTCAGCCAGGGGCACCCTTTTGGAGATCCCCTGTGCTTGGTGGGGGGCCACATTGAAGAGGGTGTTCTCGGTCGCTGCACCTTGGTTGTGGAACTCCCACCCGGCAGAGGTTCGATTGGTTCAGGGTCTTCTCTCCTTCAGGCGTCGGTGTAAAACTTGGTTGTTCTGCCAGGCGTTTGGTGAGAGAGACAGGGAGGGAGAGGGATGGGATAGAGCTAAGGGGGGAATTGATGGTTTTATTGCTATTGTTGTAAGTTATGTGTATAGTTTATGATTTTATATTGTACGCCTCCCTGAGCTGCCTTTGGCAGAAGGGGGCGGGATAGGAAAAAATTTAAATAAATAAATAAATAAGAAAAGAGCTCCCTGGCCAAGGTGAAGCTGCCATGGTGCTCGCTTGGCAGGGGTCGGGGCTGGAGGCGGAGCCTGCTCACCTGCGTGGGACTATGAAAACTTTGGACTTCAGCCCCCCATCCACAACACTTCTGGATCCAACCCTGGATTACGCGCAGTTTGGCAAATTCAAAGATATAAATGTGATAAATACAGATTGGATTTACCTGTTTAAAAAATTGGTTTCTGCTACTTGGAAACTTTCTGTCTACTAGCTCAAGTCCCTCCAAATGGTAAACTTGGTTTGAGAGGGGCTCTTCATTTGTATCTCTTTCCCCGGTTTTTTCTCTAAACCGGCAGTAGACCCGTCGGTTCATTTTGAGTGCGCAAGCTTTATGCCTACATGTTTTTGGCTTGTAGACTGCGTGCATCCTACTGGACATTGATCCAGCCCTCCCCAAAGTCATACAGTGGAAAAACTAATGTTCCTGGAGCCTTAGCTGACGTGGATCACTCACCTGGAGTATTTTTTACTTCTGTTTCCTCTGGTTTGATAGGTGGCAGAACGCAGGGGAGCCCAGACTTACCATCTGTAGGTTTACTATGCCTAGATGTCAACCTAGGGTGGTCTGCTTCAGGGACGTGGGCGGCGGCCTCTTTGCAGCATGGCCATACCCTTTCCCAAACACTACGTGGAAAGGAGCGTGGCCACATTGGAAAGGAGGAGGGGCAACCCCTTTGCCCGGCCCCTTTCCCAGCATGGCCCTGTTTCCTCTCCTGAGGCTTTCAGACTCCAACAAACGTTGCTCGCAGCTGACTAGCTGACCATAATCATTGTGTCTACGCCATCACTTCCATGTACGGTGGTGGTCACCCTGAATCTGTTGGGATGCTGTAGCTGTGGATTTCCTGCATTGAGCAGGAGTTGGAGTAGATGGCCTCTGATGTACCCTCCAACTCTGTGATTCTATTATCAATAATGATGGGTGAAACCAAACATGACGAGGGCCCTCTAGGGTCCACCTGAGCCGTCACGTTTATCTTTGGCCTGTCAGAATGTAGGTCTGCTGCTGCCCTGGCTCAAGTAAGCAGCTGGCCCAGATGTGGTTCCCCAGATGGATCCAGGCTCACAGCCTGGGCCAAGGACTGCCAGGCAGGCCGTAGTGGGCCCATGCATTTGTTTGTGCCGCGGTCCGGGGCCTGCCATTGCTGGCCACCACAGCTGCCCATCATAGTGGAGGGAGGGCAGGGGGCACGCCGGGGGCAGAGTCAGCCAGCCACTCATTTGTTCCATTTCCCCGCCAGGCGTGGGGGCAGTGCTTGCCAGCAGGCCCAGTTGGGTGCACATCAGTTCCATGCCCCGACCTGAACCCGTTAAGGTCGGCCCTCCCTCCCGGACTGTGTAGCCGGCGCACCGGCTGCATATTTGTTTTCACCCTGAGTGTCTGCAGTATGATCTTTAATACTGTGAATATTATGATTTATTATTAATATAGCTCCAGCAATGTGCCTTGCACTGCACAGTGGTAACTAGAGATAGGTCCTTGCCCTGAGGGGTAAAATCAAGGATGGACAAGAAATGGAAGACAAAGGGGAGGGGAACATAGGAAAAAAGAGGGATACATACATTCCCATTTTATGGATGGGGAACTGAGGTTAAGAGATAGTGACTTGCCCAAGATGTTGCTGGGTTTCGAGGAGCTCTATTTTCTGTGAGCTTATTAGATAAGCGATTTGATTACAGGCAAATTGTACACCCAAAGGCGCAACCAAGACAACTCCTACTGCAGGCAGCCAGGAAGCTAGATTAGCACGCTGACTTTATCTGGGGGAAACGCGGCTGGAAACTATTCAGTCTTTTCAGTGATAAAAATACTAAAAGCAGCTACGCTTTTTCTAAGTATATCTGACTGCTTGTGGCTCCACGGGGGCATTCCTCATGCTCGCTAATGCATAACGCTCACTAATGAATAACATCTGGACTGAGGATGAAAGCAGTGGATGTGGCGGGGAAGGGGAGAGGAGGCAGGAGAAACTTTAGCTGGCTCAGGAAAAGCTGCAGATGTGATTCTGTTAATGACACTTGGGAAACCAACCACGGCCTTCTCACAGCCAAAATATTGACAGAAATAGAATAGAGCAAGAGGGAAAAATTGAGGCTTTTTCTCTCTCTCTCTCTGTTTGTTACTTAACAGCTATTGTATATGCCCAAAACTGCAACAACAAATTTTTCTGACCACAGGAGGGGTCTAATCCTGCACGACTTACAATCTCCTTAAAGACTACGCAACAAACTGTGTACGTTAGGGGTGAACCCTGTCAGAGTCACGGGGAGGTGAGAGGCAGGCAAGCCATGGACAGACATGGCGTTTGAGGGGGTGCATTGTCAGGATCAGGGCTAGGAGACGAGACTGGTGTGGAAAACAGGAGGCAGGGCTGAGGGCAAGACGGGATACAGAGCAAGAGAGGAAAGAAAGCCAGGGAGCAAAGCAGAGGGATGGAACAAGAGAGAGGCAGCAGGGAGCCAGGCTAGAGGGGCACTAAAGCAGACGGGAGCAAGACTAGGCGTAAGAAGAAGGGAAGAGTGAGAGACTGGTTCCACACAACTTCTTGGTGCTACCGGCAAGTCTTAGATGCTGGCTGTCAGCAGGGGGGAATAAGGGCTGAAGACAGGCAGGAGTTGGCAAGGGCAAGTCAGGAAGAAATCCTATGTGGAGCTAGCTGGGCCCAGAACAAGCCAACGCGGTGGTGCAAGCAGGCTGGCCTCCACGCTGATAGGCCTGAGAGCAGCGGCTCAAGACTGGGGCCTGACAGACCTTCCCTTAACCTATTGAATCAGAGCCCTTTACAAGAGCACAACAGCAAAGGTTGCCTCAGCTGGCAGCCTGGCAACA
The DNA here is from genome assembly GCA_003113815.1 of Sphenodon punctatus. Taxonomy (NCBI): domain Eukaryota; kingdom Metazoa; phylum Chordata; class Lepidosauria; order Sphenodontia; family Sphenodontidae; genus Sphenodon; species Sphenodon punctatus. The sequence continues at coordinate 4,285,757 of QEPC01012362.1, forward strand.
TGATTGAAGCTTTCCCTGTCGACAAAGGAGTCAGACAAAGGTGCATTTTGGCCCTGGTTTTGTTCAATATCGCTATCTAAATGACATTAAAAATATTTTTTTGTGATGATAGAGTCCAAAAATCTGAACTCACTCCTTACCAGGGCAAAACGATTGATCTTGATGACAATGTTACCTGCGTAGAGGACAGGGGCAAGCTCAAATAGCATAGAATCAAGAGAGGGGAAAGACCTCGGATTCCAGCCTCCGCCTCCGTATGAGATTTTCTCCTTTACGCAGCAAGAAAGCCCAAGGTTTAAGCACGACTTGATCCGAATTTTATTTCCGAGGAAAAAAAAAGTGCTTTCTTATTATTATTTTTTACTAAACTTTTAAGTGTGGCAAACAATTAAGACTTCCCCAATCCATTTCAGGAACTATTCCACAGCATATTTATTAAGTATTATTATTAATTATTTATTATTATTCAAAGTGCATGTGAACCTATCTAGTTCTGCCTCACAACAGCCCTGTGGGGAAGGTGATTATTATTCCTATTTAATAGATGGGGAGCTGAAGTTGAGAGACAGTGATCTGGCCATGGTCCACCCCAGTCATTTAAAGCTAAAACAGGATTTGAACCTTGGTCTCCTAAATCCAAGTCCAATACCTTATCTGCTAAGCTACACAGGCTCTCACAATAAAGCTCATGAGCAAAAACATTTTTCCACTTATGCAACCTGAAATATCCCTTTATCACAGGGACAGAGTCCAATGGTCTTACTACTTGTGATCAATTCTAGCACTCAGGACACATTCCTCCATCATTAAAATCAATAGCAAAACTCCCCTTAACTTTAACAGTGGAGGAGAACCTGTCTGTTCCTAAAGTAGTACTTAATGGTTGCAGCCTTTAAACTACTTGGAGTTTAGTCACACAACCCTCTTTTAGAAAGGGTAGTGGCTAAGGATGGGACTTTTGGTATTGCCGAGAACCAAAAGTAGCCGATAATGGCACTTTCGGTTCTTTCCGAAATTTTGGTTCTTTTTTGGTTTCGCCCCTGTTGGTTCTTTTGCATTTATTTTTTAATTGGATTTTTAACATTGTGGTTTTCCCCATTGACTTCAATGGCGGAAAATGCGATGTTAAAAAAACGAAACCAAAAGAACCGAGAACCGATAGGAGAGCCGAAATTCATGAGAACCGAAACTGAAATAAACCGAAACCAAGATTTTGCCCAGAGTCCCACAAACCCCCATTCTGAGTGTTGTGTGAAATCTTTGCCATTTCCTGTGGTCCTTGATGCATTCCAGTGTCCCACTCCTTGCATCTCTGGGTGTTTTTAAACAAGACGCATCCGCGCATGGCCCCCCACTGTCCACGCATCCAACTGCTCATTTGAAGCTGGTACCTGGGGCGGCGGCGCTGCAGTGACTCACACGGAGCACTCCTGAAAAATCTGGAGTTTCCCATGCAGGGCAGGGTGGCTGTCTCTGTGGCAGCCATGTTGGGAGCTCCTTGTTTGAAGCCCTCCCCACGTGTGCACCAAACACAGACTCCCTTCCCACCCCCGCCCCTCCATTTGAAAACAGTACACCCTCTGCCATGCAATGCAAGGGGTTGGGCATTGAAATGCAGGGAAAGCAGCTGCTGTGTGAACATTGACTCTGTTGCCAAGTTGTGTCGCTTTGCCCTCTATAACATTGCTCGGATTTGCCCCTTTCTCTCTGTCTCCTCAACCAAAACCCTTGTTCATGCTATGGTCATCTCCCGCCTTGACTACTGCAACCTTCTCCTTGCTGGCCTCCCCCGCTCTTATCTGTCCCCCCTTATCTCCATCCCAAACTCCGCTGCTAGGGTCATCCACTCAGCCTGTCGACCATGTGCAACCTCTCCTCTCCTCACTTCACTGGCTCCCCCTCCCCCAACGCATCCTTCACAAACTCCTGGTGTTTACTTACAAAGCCCTTCACAGCTTGGCTCCCCTTTACCTCTCAGCCCTTATCTCCCTTACACACTCTTACACGCACTCTCCGCTCCTCCTCTGCCCCCTCCCTCACTCTCCGTCTCCCCTGCTCCCCTAACCGCGTTCGTCCCTTCTCCCTTGCTGCCCCCCCATGCCTGGAACTCCCTCCCTGCCCACATCCGCCTTGCCTCTTCCTTCCGCACCTTCAAATCCCTCCTCAAAACCCGCCTTTCCCGACGCTTGCTAAAACTTTCGTCTCAACATTTACTGTCTGCCCTCCCCCTGACTGCAACCAAGCCAAGCACGTGCACCTGAGACATCGCATTCACTTGAATCTTTTGTCCCTTGTCTCTCCCTATGTCCCCTCTCCTTGTCTTCTCCCTCCGAGTCTTTTAGATTGTAAGCCGTGGGCAGGGACCGCATCCATCTCATTGTTCTGTAAAGTGCCAGGTACACAGCGGGCGCTACACAAGTGCTTATAATAATAACATAAGAAGTGCCATACTGGGTCAGACCAATGGTCCATCTAGCCCAGCATCCTGTCTCTGACAGTGGCCAATCATGATGGGTTGGGAGAAGTACCCAACAGGTCACAATGGGGGATCCATTCCCTGTTGTTTTCCCCCAACTCCTGTCATGTTCCCTAATCCTGTCTAGCTAATAGCTGCTAATGGACCTATCGTCCAGAAACTTGTCCAAACCTCTTTTAAACTCAGCTATAGTACTGACCCTTACCACAGCCTCTGGCAGTAGATTCCACAACCCAATGATACGCTGAGTGAAAAAAATATTTTCTTTTATTTGTTTTAAACTTGCCATCCATGAGTTTCATGGAGTGTCCCCTAGTTCTAGTACTAGCTGAGAGGGTAAATAACTGCTCCTTGTTTATTAGTTCCACACCACTCATGATTTTATAGGCCTCTATCCTATCTCCTCTGTTGTCGCTTCTCCAAACTGAAGAGCCCCAACCTACCAAGCCTCTCCTCATACAGGAGCCCTTCCATGCCCTTGATCATTTTTGTTGCCCTTCTCTGTACCTTTTCTAGTTCAGCTATGTCTTTTTTGAGATGGGGCGATCAGAACTGCACACAATATTCCAGGTGTGGTCGCACCATTGATTTGTATAGATGCATTATGACATCCTCAGTTTTATTCTCTATCCCCTTGCGAATAATTCCTAACATTCTGTTTGCTTTTTTGACTGCTGCCACGCACTGCGCTGTGGATTTCATTGTATTGTCCACAACCACCCCCAGATCCTTTTCCTGAGTAGTAACTCCTAGCTTAGTACCCAGCATTGTGTACGCATAGTTTGCATTATTTTTCCCAATGTGCATCACTTTGCACTTGTCCACATTAAATCTCATTTGCCATTTAGATGCCCAGGCACCCAGTGTCGTAAGATCCCGTTGCAGTTCCTCACAGTCTGCTCATGTTTTAACTACCTTGAATAACTTGGTGTCGTCTGCAAATTTTATCACCTCACTCTTAACACCCTTTTCCAAATCATTAGTGAATGAATACATTAAACAGATGCTGAATGAATGAATCCTTCATTTGAAGTAGTCTTATTGAGGTCAGTGACACTAATCCCAGACAAAGTGGTTTGAAAATGGCAACCTACACGCAGTCAAGGTTTTAGCATTTGGCCTTTGTTTAACCTGCTGCTATGAATTATTTTAAATGCAAACCCTCTTTTTTGATGATCCTCTTTTCTAGAGGCATATAGACTTACTTCCCCACATTTAGTTTGTTATTAACCAAGGAGACTTCTTATAGTTATTTTTGTATGTGAAACTTGCTAATAAACCAGGTGTCCAAACTGGAAATATTTTAAAAGTCAGGTAGTTGCAAAGAGCAAAGTGCTACTCACTCAGTACAGACCTGGGTGGCAGACCCTGGCCCTGAATTTGTAGGAATCACAATGCCAATAAAAGATTCTACCAAGTTATGTGCTGTAACTATTCCTTAGTGCCCAGCCCAGGGCAGGGAGAAGCAGGTACAAAGGGTCCAGGAACAGAGGGAAGTGGGACAGTACAAGGTAAACAAGAGAGAGACACAGGTCAGAGCACAGACGGGAAGAGGCATTGCTTTCCTCTAGGCAGTCTTGTATACTAGCAGCAGCCAATCCCATACACAGATGCATGAAGATGATCCTAGCACCCAAAACTAGGCCAGTCTCTCAGGGCAGAGACTAAGGGGAGGAGGAGCTAGGGGACGTCTGACAGAAGAGGCAGGTTTTCAGGAGGGATTTGAAGAGAGGGAGCACAACAAACGTATTTAGGGAGAGAAACTGAAAGATTTCACTGCAGAACGTTTGAGCCAATTAAAATGATGTGTGTGTATCTCTTTTGTTTATGTCAGTTTTAGATACAAAACATTCTAGTTACCATGAAAGTTATTTGGGGGATTTTTCTTTATTAAGAAAATGTGACTATTAAAGCAAATTGCAAAGGGGTTTCAGAAGTAGAAATCAACTCAAAAACCACATTGGAAGAGGAGCAAGTCTCTATCCTCTTAGGAAAAAAAGTGATCTTCTCCCTAGAGTTGGCTGGACAGAGGAGGCTGCGAGGAGCAGAGCTGCTCACAAAGAAAAGGCGACGGCTGTCTCGCAATATGCCTGAGTTGGGCTTGATGAAGAACATGTTCTTTTATTTTTGCTTCCTTGTTTCCTTATTCTGCTTGGCAGAGAACGTGGGCTATTAATATTCTCAGGCAGTAAAGAGCTGATAATGCTTTCAGTAATAGCACCTTGGACATCAGTAAAGAGGCAGAAAATTTACAACGCTGTTTAGTTACATACAGCAACCTTGAACTTCCAACCTTCGTTGACGCACCCTAATAAGACACAGAGACCTTCGTTGGTTTCAAAACTGGCCACGCTCCTTTATTGACGTAAGTTCAAACGAGGCTGGTGAGGTAATTGCACATGCAATTTTGGATCCAGTATGCTATGCTAATGAACTTATTAACTTTGGTGCCGACGTGGATGTGCCCTCCAGCGTCAGCATCTTTAACCATCAACCTCCCCTTTTCGACAGCACCCTGGCTCTAGGCCCAACTTTGGGCGCGAGTAAGGAGGTTGGTGTTCGCAGGCCAGTGGACAGCGCATGTCCTTTCTGACGTCACTGTGACACGCCTCCCAGGGGTCATGACCCCAGAGTGTGCTGTGCCCACATCACTCTGGTTATCACACCCCCATGACTCTTCCTATGCTATTCCTAGCCTATTTAGCCTCCTATAGCCTACTGGATCCCTGCAGAGTGCAACAATTAATTACCCTGAACAATTTCTTAACTTAGATAACCTCATCCAAATTAATCATTCTCCCTTATCGTACAAATTACCGTATTTAACATATAATTAAATGATTCAACTGTAACGTAATTAAAGCCAATACTTCAATCAATCAATTAATTTATTGTGGTGTGACCGTAGGTCTTTGCCAAACAGACAACGTACAAAAACAGAAAACATAAGATCTTAATACAAAATAAAATTAATCAATAGCACCATCATATAATAGTGCAGAAATATTAAAGCAGCTGCCATAGACTGGCCTTGTCCGAATTAACCATACCAATAATAAGCATATCGCTGCTATCAAGTATCTTGCAGCTGGATATACACTCCTGGGGGAGGGAATTGCTATAAGGTACATTACTGAGACTGCGAAATTCTGTCCGAGTCTATCAATGGCTTGGAGCACAAAAATCTGTTCCACATTTCCATGGCAAGTACAAAAAATTTCTCTCTCTTTTTAAATTATTGTTTAACCTTTGGTTTTTAACACGTGCATATACATATATATACATATACATGCTACATACTACATAATACAAAATACAGGTTTAAGAAGAAAGTAATCCAACCCACAACCACCAAAAAAGTGTCGAGGATTAGCAAATCCTCAAAGGGGCCATACACATTCCATCCAGAATGCACCTATCCCTCTCCCTCAACCTGAGCAAGCTGTGTGGACCATAAGCGCATGAAAATCTGACAGTACCTTGCTACCGTCCTAGATAAAGCCGAATCCGTCCCTCCAAGAAATTCCCTCACCATGCTCCTGTACTCAAAAGGGGCCAGAATAAATTTGCCCAATAGAGCATCTCTTGGCCCCTTCAAGGCTGGGCATCGGAAAAAAATATGTTCATAGGAGTCTACCTCCGGTAGATCACATAACCGGCAAAACCTCTCAGCCCTCGGTATACCTCTATATCGGCCTTCCAAAAGTGCAGAGGGATAGACACCATGGCGGAAGCATGCAAGGGCTCTACATTGATTGAAATCCTGCCAGCTAGAAAGGTAGCTGGTCCTGATGTTCATAGGGCCCCCTAGTAAATACTCGGGTGCTACCTTCTGGGCGGCCAACCTGGACCTTTCAGATTGTAGTTCTTGGTCCTGGACTCTCCGCCTAATAAGGGACAGAGCTTGTCTAGGGCCAAGGGGCCCCAAGGCTTCTCTTGAGAGTCCCAACAACCTAACCTCGGCTTCGATCCATCCACCCCAGGCATCAACCAGCCCTGACCTTACAGCCAACGCCAAGAGTGAATGGTCCTGTGTTGGTAATAGAATATTCTTTATCCAATACCCAATCATTACTTGGAGGGCACGAGAACGCATAGTTGTACTCCCTGTTTCGTGTCTGAGAATTGCCTGTGGGGTACCCCTTGATACCCCCAGGATGGATCGCAGGGCCTGGTTCTGGATCGGCTTTAAGCTTGCCAGGAAGGAAACACCCCAAACGGGAAAGGCATACAGGCACTGTGCGATAACCTTAGCCCTGAAAAGCCGCAGGGCTGGTACTGCTAGTTTCCCCCCCTGGGTATGGAAAAACCCCAGGACTGCTCTGAGTGTGTTTTTTGCCTGCAGTACCGTCGCCCTATAATGAGATTCCCAGCTCGGGGAAGATGACAGGATCACTCCCAAATACCTAAATTTGTTCACCTGGTCAATGGGATTCCCCCCAATGTCCCAACGGTGAATCTTCCTTCTTGTCTGTTTGCCCATCACCATGACCTTGGTTTTAGGGAAATTTATCTTCAGCCCCTCCCTGTTACAATATTCTCCAAACCTCAGCATCACCCTCCTCAGGCCTACCACCAAGGTCTGGGAGATGAGCACCGTATCGTCTGCATACAGCAGAGCTGGGATCCTTCTAGTGCCAATTTTGGGGGCATGAGTGTCATAGGTTTTAAGGAAGGGAGTTAGGTCGTTTAGAAAAAAATTAAACAAGGTCGGTGCCAACAGGCAGCCCTGTCTAACACCCCTAACAACCCTAATTCCTTCCGTAAGCAACTGAGAAGGACCCATACGTACTCGAATTTGGTTCCTCGTGTGTAACTTGATAAGTAAAAAGAGGAGCCTACGGTCTATCGATGAAGCCCCTAGCTTGACCCATAATCTTTCCCTATTGATGGAATCAAAGGCCATGGAAAGATCTACAAAACATAGATAGAATTTACATTGCTTGATAACATAACGATCTATCAAGGAAGAGAGTATAAGGATTTGATCCACAGTAGACTTCCCACTCTGGAAAACCCCCTGCTCTGGCTCTATGATGTTATTTTCATTAATCCATGCCAAAAGTCTTTCCAACAGAAAGCGGGTATACAATTTCCCTATGATACTTAATAGGCATATTGGGCGGTAATTCCCAGGATGAGAAGCATCGCCCTTCTTATGAATGGGAACTACAATACCATTACACCATGCAGAGGGAATTTCCCCTGTGGAGTTTACTTCAGAAAAAAGGGGAGCCAAAAATTTTGCCCACCATTCAGGATCAGCCTTCAATAGTTCAGGCGAAATGAGATCCTCACCAGGAGCCTTCCCAGATTTCAGTTGGGTAATAAAGAGGATCACCTCCTCTTTAGAAATGGGGGGCCATTCAGGGAGATACTCTACTGACAACAAAGAGAGCTCATCATTGATATCAGCAGCAAATATTTCCGTATAGAACTCAACCCAACGGGCCGCCGGAATTCCCGAGGTCAAATTCTTGGCTCGGCCCGGGGCGGACAAGCTTCCAGAAGGAGCCCTGGTTATCATCCAAGGCTGCCTTTAGTAGCTGAGTCCATTTCATCTCCTGGTACCCCTTTCGCTTGGACATAATCATTTGTCGATATTGCCTCCGAGAGGCAAGAAAGGACGACCTAAGTAGTTTGGTGGGATTACTCTTTAGCCTCTTTGCAAGCCGGCGCAGCTCTTTCCTCAGCATACTACACTCTTGGTCAAACCATGAAGGGGGCTTCCCAGACCTAGCCCCTCTCGGTTTAACTCTACCCAAAAGGGGGTACAAAAGCGCCATTAATTCATTAAATTCTGCAGGGCAACTGCTTTCCTGGGCTACCATCCTGTCCACGAGATCTTTAACTATTGGTTGAAGGATAAAATCCTCGAAAATTACTTTCAGATTATTGGACCATCGAATCCGAATTATCCCACCCCTCTCCCCGTCACCCAAACCCCTATCTACCAGTGGGAGACTGAAAGGGTCCGCCAACAGCAGGAATAACAGGAAGTGATCAGATTCTTCTCTTGGGATAATACAGAATTCTTGTACATTCTGGGAAAATGTTTCTGTGAGCAAAAAATAAATCGATAATACTAGAGCCATTAGCTGTGTGAAAAGTGAACGCCCCATCACGATCCCCAGCAAAGCGGCCATTCAGAACCATAAGTCCAAGGGAAATAAAAAACTCCCTCATTTGTCCAGCACCTGAACTAACAATACGGTCCCTAGAGGAGCGGGCCTCCGGCAGCCAATCGGAGTCATCAAGCCTTAAGGGTTCAGTTGAAATAGAATTGCCCAATCTTGTGTTAAAGTCGCCCCCTATGAGCAGAGTAGCCCCGGGATATAAGGTGCAACACCTTTGCAATTTCTTAAGAATCCCTAGCCATAGATCAGGTGAGAAAAAAGGGGAGGGAGTAGGTGGTAAATATATATTCCCCAACATTATCTCCAGCCCAGATGGAAACAAACAATGGTGTAAAGAAAAATACGAGCCTAAGGAATCACAGGCCTGGATGTGAACCTGTAAGCATGTAGAGACCAAGAGAGCAAGGCCTCCACTTGGCCTGCCTGGCCCTGTGGCCGGGGAGGCAGGTAAGGTAAACACCCGAAATCCTTCACACCAAAAATCCGATAAGGCCCAGGTCTCCTGTACCAGGAGAAGGTCAAATCCAGCCAAAAAGGAAAGAAAATCTGCATCCAGCAGGCGGGCTTTCCACCCTGCAATATTCCAGCTCAGAATTCTTAGCCCGGGGTAGTCTGCTGCTATATGTCATTTATCCAGAGCCAGTTCTTTATCAATCTGGGAGCTGCGGACCTCAAAATCCTCACAGTTTAAAGATTGCAAGGAAATTACCGGCGTCTCGGGGATCCGGGGCAAAGGGTCAGGCAGTCCAGGCTCCCCGTCCCTGCCCCTCACAATCTCCACTCCCCCCTCCGCGCCTCCTACAGCTTGGGACAGCCAGGCAACCTGGGGTAATAGTGGATCCATAGGGGAGGATGGTCCACGGGCCAAGGGAAAAATAGCAGTCACATGGTTCCCCTCCGTCCTCGCCTCCCCTACCATCTCAACTAGAGAGGAGGAGATTGGGGGACAGAACGGGGAGATGGGCACCTTGGCCGCCAGCCCACCAAGCCTACCGCCATCCCAACCCAATGAGGAGCCCAACAGCGTCCTATAGGACTTAAGGTCACCCAATTTTTTTGACAATACCCCAAATTGGTCCAATAAGCCTTCCTGATTAATCTGGGCAGTAGCTTGAAATAAATTGTAGCTTAGAGTTATTGGTCCTGGGTCCTCCACCTGGGGTGGCTCTGACAAAGCCTGCTCACAATCCATACTCCGAACATCTTGGCTGGTACCCTCACTCCGAAGGGGCGAAGGGTCCACAGTAGACCCTATCGGTATCAATCCCCTAACAGGTAAACCAACGGTCCTTGTTACCATTGGTACCCTCATTCCGGCGGTATGCCCCTCCTCTATATACCCGTTCCCTATCTTACGGGTTTGTAGACTCCCAATTCTGGGGGCCGCTACACGGCCTCGAGATTCTTCTAGGTTAGAGGTCCCCTGGTCAGCCAATTGCACCATTGGTGCCCTCATTCCATTGGCATGCCCCTCCTCAATATACCCAATCCCTGCTTTAGGAGTTAGTAAGCCCCCAATTCCAGAAGCAACTACCCGACCTCGGGTTTCTTCTGGATTGGGGGTTCCCTGGGCATCCAATTGCACCACAAAGGTACTGTTCCTATATACATGTTGTTTGACCTGTGTGGCCTGAAAACGGTCCTGATCAACCTGCGCCACTCTGGCGATGTAAATTGCTTTTCTCTTTAGTACCTCTTCCCTTCTTAGAATTATAGAAACCCACACAGGGGAGTCAAATAGAATTTTCATCATATGACGATTCTTTGTACTACTAATGACAGCAATGGAAACAATGTTATGACTAACAATGGGTTTATGAGTCAGTAACCGTAAGTTTTCAGCAATATCTAGGGGGGTGCTCCAAGGGGGTAAATAGCCGTTCACCAAAGGGCATACAGTGAGGATTAATTCCCTGGAAGATAATTGGTATAGTGGCTGATCATTACCCTGGCCAGGAATACATATTTGATCTGGTCTCTGAGGTAATAATTGGGGAAAACAGCTTTCAGCCCCTACTGGATTTGTTCCACTCAGAGTCCGGACACCCGGCTGCAATACTGTCCTTCTCCCACACACGTCCCTCCTTACTTCCCCCGGGCCCACTGGTTCACTAGACTTCTGGGGCAACTCCGGATTTGGGGTCATGCCTCCCCCACCCCACCGGTTCCCCTTACATGCGAGTAAATGTAGTGACTCTAGTTTCTCATGTAACTGGTTAAGCTGAACAAACATGAATTTCATAGTATCAGCTGTAAGAGCCACATGGCTTGTAAGAATATCAGTCAAATTAGTCACCCCAACCTTCTCCATAACAACTCTGTGATGAGCGACAGAGGCAGCGGCTCTGCTACCAGCCCGTTCTCCGCTCACTCCACACTGCTGCAGGCACGCCTTCCCCTTTTAATCTGGCCGCTTTAGGCTCCGCAGGTGTCCCCGTGTCAATCAGCTCACTCAGTTAGCGAAAGGCAGCGGCTCTGCTACCAGCCCGTTCTCCGCTCACTCCACCTAAAGCCAATACTTGTAATAGGAACGAAAACCAATTAAATTGAATAAAGCAATTAGCCAAATGTTATTCCTTTTTAAGCCTAGTACTCAGCACTGTAAGGAGGCAAAACAAGTGGTCCTCATAAATAGGCTACCCACCAAAATTCCTTCTTGGTCCCCTAATGGCAACCAGTCTAAAGACCACAGTACTAGAGGTGAGGTGGGTGGGGCTGCTCAAACGATCTTCAGCCGCCGAATGCTCCGCTGCGGCTTCTGATTAGCTCCGCCCTTCCTAACAAGGGCGGGCCAGTCATTCACTCGGCGCGTTGCACCCTCCGCGCATGCGCGCAATTCGGTTGCCGCAGCAACCCAATTTTCAGGCAGGGCAGCATTCTAGAATGCTCCCTGCCGCGGCCATCCCTCTGTGCTTCCTTCTTGGGGCACAACAAATTCCCCGTCGCCGCCATGGCGGCAGCGAAGGGGACTTCTGTTTCTTTTCCAAAGTTCTACCAGCAGAGCTACCGCTGGCTCACTGTAGCAATTTTGGTCATGAGGATGGGCACTACATATTGGTCCTGTAACAAGCTTACAGTTGGCACCTTGAAAGAGCCCTTCTGGTGTGGTTTTTTCTCAGCTGGTCTGCTTTGGGGCAGCTGTGCCCAGGAAGTTTAGGTTCTATGCCGCCCTCTCCTTCCATCAGATCCTATCAGCTGGCATTCTCCCTTGTTTTAAATCCTAAATGAGTACTTATTGGAGCTTACGGAAGTAGTGCCCGTTTGCAGATCAGCTACTGCATATTCAACAGGGGTGAGAAGTTTGGAGTTGGATTCATCCTTAACAGCCTGGACCGCACTGTTACGGATTAATATGAACCAAACTGTGAAACAGCATGACAACAAGCCTCTTCCGGTTCAGTTCTAAAATAAATGAAGAAAGAAAATACTGTGCAACTGCATATGCAAAATGGCTGCTGTTCTGTGCCTGTGTGCCTGTTTTCAAAATGGCGGCAGCAGCGTTGCTGCCATTTTGGAAAAGGGCAGCAAGTTTTGCAGGTGCAGTAATATTTTATTTTTATTTTTAAGTGATTTAAATATGGATCCGTAAATACAAATCCATATTTAAATTCAGAAATTTAAGGGAAACAAAACAAGGGAAACTAAATTTCCCTCCGGCTGACTGCCCCTACTATTCAACACATACCCATTTTGGAGGGCACTTGTTTCAGCTCTAATTTGCATCCTTATTGCCGTTTGGAATTCCCATTGTAAAATATGTCCAATAGCTGCCAATAGCAGCATAAAGCTGGCATTTAACCTGAAGGACCCCAATGGGCATTGCATAATACAGCAACAGTGCTATGCAGCCACCTCTGAGCTAAGGGCTACTTGCTCCCTATACTTCCCCACAATCCTGCCCTAGGCAGGACCACCTTGATTTTGCAGGGTAATCCTGTGGTCCTGCTTCAGACAGGCAACGTCCGGTTTTTGGAGGGGGCAGCTGCACCGGAGATAGGTAGAGGATCCATTGGGGGGGAGAGAGCGAGTGTGTGTGTGTGTACATGCACAGCCATGCAAGGGGTAGGGCTTATGTCCTTTTATGGCCACCAATACATTGTGAGGTATGCTCAGGGTGAGTTTACACAAAACACTACCTAAAGCATTGCTCCTCAACCTGTGGCTTGCAAGCAACTAAAGGTGCTCATTTTTTTTTTAAAAAAAAAAGTGGTATGGAACAAGTAAATAGGGAACGGTTATTTACCCTCCCAAATATTACTAGAACTTGGGGACACTCCATGAAACTAACCGGCAGCAGATTTAAGACAAATAAAAGAAAGTATTTTTTCATTCAACGCACAATTAACTTGTGGAATTTGTTACCCAGAGGATGTGGTCAAGGCCAGCAGCGTAGCTGGGTTTAAAAAGGGGATTGGATAAATTCTTGGAGAGTAGGTCCATTAACTGCTATTAGCCAAGCAGGTGTAAGAGACGTAACTTCTTACTCTTGGGAGCTGGGAGTGATTAACAGGGAATGGATTGTCCATTGAGACCTGTTGGGTACTTCTCCCAAGCGATCGAGATTGGCCACTCTCAGAGACAAGATGGCTGGCCTTGATGGACCGTTGGTCAGGCCCAGTATGGCACTTCTCATGTAAGTAGTGCCCTGCAAAATATTGAGAGGGAGCATGGAATGTTAGAGAGAAAGATTGAGTGTGTGTGTGTGCGCAAGAGAGAGAAAGAACATTTCTCAGAACGGGAAAAGAAATGGTTAAAATGTTCCTAGCATCAACATGTCAAACCCAAGCTCTAGGGAATCAGGCAGGAGATCTGGGCCCAGAGCTCTGAAGCCCCACTTGCCTTCTCCTTAATCCAACCACACGAGGAGGTGGAGGAGTGCTCTCCTAAAGGCTGTTATTAAACCATCTCCAAGGGAGAGGGGGTTCGTGGTCACTGAGTGGTGCAGCTGTGGGGCGGGGCGGGGAGGGAGTCTAATGGGCAGCTCCCTGGGTGGCCATCGTGTCCACCACAGACCAGCTGTGCAAACAATTCATACAACTCAGCAGCACCCCCAACCCAATCCCCACCCAACTGACCGCCCTCTGCCATGACACACTGCCCCAGATGCCATGGAAACATGAAGCTGCAGAAGCCAGTAACCCCTTCCTGCCCAGGAGATGGTGCAGCCGCTGCAGCTGCTGGCAGTTCCGGGCTAAAACAGAGGTACATATTACTGGGCAGGACGTGCAGGAAGCTGCCATCTGAGCTGCTGTCCTCCGTGGTGTTGGCTCTTCTCTTGTGCATCACGAGGGGGCCTTGTTGTGCTTTGAGCCAATGCAGTGTTGTATACGCGTGTCCTTTAAGAGCTTCCTAGGAAGCTCCCAGCAGGGCTGTGGGCGGGACCAGGGAGGTGGCTGGCTGCAGACCTGTCGTCTGGCGTGGGTGGGAGCCCTGGTTCATATGAATGGGGAATAAGGACAGATCAGCAAAAAATCAAAGAGAAATCAGAGGCAAGATTACACCCAGGGTCAGTCCTAGCCCTTATAGCCACTCGGGTCCAAAAATATTTTTGTCTCCCTGGGTGCAGCTTGTCGGTCTCGGGCTAGGATTCATTCTGAGGGATGTTACTGCTGTTCCCCACCAATCAGCTGTCCAGCTAAGAGAAGAAGCCCCTCCCCTCTGCCAGCCCTGAGCTGGAGTTCGCACCGTGGAGCGGAGGGGCTTGTGCTTCCCGCTGAACAGCTGACCCTACACTGAGCAAGAGTCTCGGACTGACCCCTTGTTCCCTGAGAAGCTCAGAGTCGCATGGGCTCATTGTAGGGTGGCCAAATATCCAAATTTTAGAGGACACTTAAGAAATACAGGTTGCAGGGCTGCACTGGCTCCAATGCAGCCCTGGAACTGGTATTTCTTATGTGTCCTCTAAATTTTGCATATCTGGCCACCCTAGCTCATTGACACTGCTCCAAGACCACTACCCTGAACAAGCTGTGACCCCCACCCTCTGACCTGTCAACAGTAAGTAAAATACAGGGGCCCCGGGGTTGGTGGATGGGTAATGCTGGGCCCCGGTGGGTGGAGGTGTTGCGGGTAATGGATCCCCATCCTCCAAGGCCGGGAGTGGGGTGCCGGGGGTGGTGGTGGAGGAGATTTACCTCTCTTCCCATTGAAGGCAATGGGAGGATTTACCATTGACTTCAATGGGAACAGAAGATCTTGGATCCCAATTCTCAGACCTCTCCGTTTTAACCGAGACACTTTCGACCTCTTTCGGTTAAAACCATAAGTCCCATCCCTACTTATCAGTATAGCAATAAAGGATCAATATGACTCATGTTTGCCTTTTAACAGCAGATGTTTAATTGTTGCATCTGATAAAAATGAGTTATTTTTGTCACGGTGCCTTGGGAGATTCACGTACTTTAAAGCATCTCCTTCCTTCTGCCCATTGTATCTCATTTTAGTTTGGACAGCACCCACTGGACACAAAGTCAAGTTAATTATGATGTTTTTCTAGCAGCCTGGTCATCTGCCATTGCTGCTCAGGTTACTATTAGCCAAACTAAACAAGCCCCTGTTACGCAACTACCATGATCAAAGTGTGCTGCCTTCCTTCACATTTATGGCTATTACACAGTTCGCCAAAATGAATCACTGAACTTTGTACGTCTGCAATCTCAAAATCATGATTAAGATTTATGCAGTACAACAATGTCCCTGGCACCGTACAATCAGTAGTTCTACATAGGTCCCTACCCCAAGGGGCTTACAATCGGAGGGGAGACAAGGGCGTAGGGAGAGACAAGGATACATGTCAAGGATCATGATGTTAGTTACAACACTTTACGTTGCATGGCTTTAAGCGGGGGAAAAAAGCTCTTTCCTCTTGCCAGTGAAGGAAACCTGGCAGACAATTATTCTCGGACACAGGTAGGACAGTCCTCTGCCATGCAGGGCAATGCTATTGACCTTAATAGTGGAGGATTGCACACAGTTGCCATTAAAATGGTTCCTCCTGTATAGTTGACTAGCCTGCTTCATTACTAAGAAGGGCAATCGGACTAAGAAAATAATTTATTTAGCTTGAGTTGTACACAAAAGATGCCCTAACAGTACAATACACATCGGTTGAACTTTCATTACTCAAACTTTTGTCAAACAGCATTGCTTTCCCTGGCCCAATTCTAACATACGGGATTTTAATAGGGATAATACAAATTTCAACCACCAGGAGGATTTCACCGCAAGTTCTTGCAGTTCAGAGAGAGGGATGATTCTGTTCCCCACCGTTCAGCTGAGCAGAAGGGAACAGGACTCCCATCCTTATTGCAAGCCCCACATGGGATAAGTTGAATTTTTGGTCAAACTGTTTTGGAGCTCGTGCAAAATTTAACAGGATTATCTAATCATAATGCACTGAGCATTGAGCAGCTTTTGCTATGTTAAAAGATCATTTACCCAAGCAAGTATGGCAGGAGGGGCGGGGTAGAAATTTATAAAATAAATAAATAAATAAATAAATAAAGTAGGAAAAAAGATTTCATTCAAACATCTGCCACTGCCACAGCTGCTAGCTATATCGACCTCCCACTGATTTATGCCTATTTGGAATGCAAAAGAATGTAAAATCAGCTGTCTTCCTGCTATTGCACTAAGATACATTACTCGTATATTTATATTGATGTTATTTTTGTATTTTGATTTTACCGTGAGCCACCTCGAGTTGCATTTTGGGCGAGATAAAACTGCCTGAAATAAATAAATATGCGAGCATCCATGTCTTGTTTCGTACAAGTCTTATCCCTAATCAAGCCAAACTCTTATTGGCTTCCATTAAGAAGAAAAACTACAGAACATGGCCCTTTGGAATGCATAATTAGGAGCTCTCTAATCGCTAGCATGGGCCAGTGAATATTTTTACTTTTACAAATAGTATGAACAGTTCAGCTGCAACAACGGTCTGATTTTTTTCCTGTTCTGATATGGCAGCTCTGGATATTTACCCAAATCCTAGTCCCCATTAAAATAATTGGATTGTGATTTCAGTAAGAATTAGGCCTGTTTTGCATACATTTTGTAATGTTTGCTTCTATTGCTTCCCTCAGCTACCAACAGGAGATCAGCAGAAATTCCCTGTCCTCCCAAGTCCATCTCTGAGGCAGAGTTATCGAAAAAGAAAAGTGTTAAGAAGACTAAAGGTGGAATTAAGGTAGGAACATACTTTTGGTTTTGAGGCCTTCCGACAGCGACAAAGGGTGTCTTTAGACAGATGCAGGGGTTTGCTACCCCCCAGAACAGCGCTGAGGGTGTCTGCCTCACTGCCTGCATCCAGCCCCACCTGGGTTGGGTTTACACAGACCTGGTAGCTGCTGCAGCATCCCCTCCCGCACACCATAGAGTTGTCGGGCTCCCGATCACCCGCCTGCAACTCTATGGTGTTGCCTGGGGCAAGCGCTGGCCAAGAGCAGAGCTGTTGCAGCTGTCCGGCGAGCAGGCCGACTGCAGTTCTGCCTCGGGCCGGTGCCCTGCGTTTGGGCAGCTTGCTCTGCTGTCAGCTGGAGGAGCCCGCACCACCTCTGCTCTACCTGCACTTCTGGCGGTCCGCCTTTAGGCCACCCAGGGGTGGGGCGGAGCTGTTGTCAGTCAGTTTATACCCAAAGTGCAGGGATTATAGTCTTGCTGTTTATTGATATAACACTATCTTTTATTTATTTTATTTTATTGCACTTATATGCCTCCCCCTCATGCCTATGGCATCTCGGGGCAGCTTCCAACACAAAATAAAACAATTTAAAACAATATAAAAACCACATTACAAATCTAAAAAATTCCAATATTATTATTAAAACAAATTTAAAACACCCCCCCCACAAAAATGTAACCCACCCTCCCCTCCCCGCCTCCGAACGCCTGGGAGAACAGCCAGGTCTTACAGGTCTGACGGAAGGCCAACAGACTCAGGGCCAGCCGTGCTTCCTCTGGGAGGGAGTTTCACAACCGCGGCCCAGCCACTGAGAACGCCCTCCCCATTGTAGCCCCCTACTGTATGCGGGGGACCTCCAGGAAGGTGCCCCCAGTGGACCGGAGGGGTCGTCCTGAGTCATGGAGGGTGAGGTGGTCCCTGAGGTATCCAGGTCCAAGACCGTACACGGCCTTATAGCTCAAAGTCAATACCTTGAATCTGGCTCAGCACGTTACCGGCAGCCAGTGCAGCGCACGGAGCACCGGTGTTATGTGCTCTCGTCGGCCCGTCCCTGTTAGGAGACGGGCTGCTGCATTCTGCACTAGCTGCAACCTCCAGGCCAGCGTCAAGGGAAGCCCCACGTAGAGCGCGTTACAGTAGTCCAGCCTCGAGGTGATGAAGGCATGGATCAAAGTGGCCAGGTCAGGTCTGGAAATGTATGGGCGCAGCCACCATACCAGATACAGCTGGCAGAAAGCCACCTTCGCCACCACATCCACCTGCCGATCTAGACGGAGACCCGCATCCAATAATACCCCCAGACTCCAAACCTGCTGGGCCACGGAGGGGCACACCCCCTCCACAAGAGGGGGCAACACCTCCCCCACTCAGCCTACCACCATCACCTCCGTCTTATCGAGATTGAGCTTCAGTCTGCTCTGCCATAACCAACTCGCCACGGCCTCCAAACACTGAGACAGCACGGAGATGGCAGGGCCTGGGTCGGCTGAAAAAGAGAGGTAAAGCGGGGTATCATCAGCATATTGGTGGCAACGCACACCAAACCCTCTCACAATCTCCCCCAAGGGCTGCATATATACATTAAACAATAAAGGAGACAGGATTGAACCTTGCGGAACGCCACAGTTCAGGGCCTGGGGGCTAAAGTTCTGCGTCCATCTCCCGGCGGAGATCGTCCACCAAGGCCACCAACGCTGTCTCCATACCATAGCTGGGCCGAAACCCTGATTGAAACGGGTCAAGAAAACCGATGCTGTCTAGGTGAACCTGGAGCTGCAAGGCCACTGCCCGTTCAATAACCTTCCCTAAAAAGGGAAGGTTAGAGACGGGTTGGTAACTGGTGAGTACGTCCACATCCAAGGATGGCTTCTTCAACAAGGGATGCACCATGGCCTCTTTGAGACCGGGGGGCAGACTCCCCTGCTGAAGGGACGCGTTGATTACCACCACCAGCACCGGCCCCAGTATCTCCCTGGAGGCTTTCACCAAGCAGGACGGGCAAGGATCTAATTCACAACTAGTGGCCCTAACTGACCCCAGGATCTCCACAGCATCGGCTGGCGTCACTTTCTGAAACTCATCCCAGAAAGATGGACCAGACGGCGTCTCCATCACCTCACGCTCTAGTCCTACTGTCTCTAATCCAGTGTCAAAGTTGCTCTGGATCCGAGCGATCTTGTCTGCAAAGTAGGTGGCAAACTCCTCACAGGGGGCCTGGGATAAGCCCCTATCCAGGTGGAGGGAGGCCGGACTGACCAGCCCCCGCACCACCCGGAACAGCTCCGCTGGGCACGACTTTGCAGAGGCCATGAGGGTGGCAAAGATTTCTTTCTTTGCCACCCTCACAGCCTCAACATAGGACCGCAAATGGTCCCTACGGAGAAGTCGGTCGAATTCAGCGCGAATCTGACGCCAGCGTCACTCTAGTCGCCTGCCTTCCTGCTTCATACCTTGCAGCCCCTCAGAAAACCAAGGGGCCCTGTGGTGTCGAGACAGGGGCAGGGGACGTCTTGGAGCCACCCTGTCAATGGCCTCCCCAAGCAAGATGTTCCAGGCCTGGATGAGTTCATCCACAGAGTGGCTGGCAGAGTCCAGGATTAAATCCCCCAGGGTCTCCTGGAACCGTTGAGGTTCCATCAGCCTCTGAGGGCGGACCATCCTAACTGGTACCTTCCCCTTCTGGGGGTGACGCAGGTTATAAAGGAGTTTGAAGAGGTTATACATGAATTGCTCGTGACATGCCTGAGGAAGAACCATGTGTAGTGTTGCGCCCCCCCCCCCCAATGGGTTTTGACCCAGAGTTTACAGGGAAGGTGCCAGTTTCTCTGGGCCAGCCAGGACCACCAGTAATCCAGAGAAATCGGGAATCATCACCAACGAAGTTGGTCTAATAAGAGATCTGACCTAATTTTGTCTCCTTCCCTTTTAGAGTCAGTTCTTTTATACTGATCCACATAAACCAGATTTGATATTCCGGTACCCTTTCCTTCCCAATGTACTATGAACCACCACCACTTGGGGTGTGTGTGTTATATACAGCTACATTATTGAAATGCTCCTAAAAGAAAACCCATGAAACAAGGATTAATTCTTACCAGGCATTTTACTCCAGTGAAATAGCTTTTGTTTTTCCATATCCTAAATGTGCAGGAAGCATGGAATTTGCCCACATTACCTCAGTTGCATAATCTAAAAAGCACTGCTTGCAAGTAGATGTGATATTATGCAATGGCCTTGGGCTCCTCTTTCCCTCACAAATATTTTATACTATATCACACATCAAGGCTGGGGATTAATCAACAGGTGACAAGTATCTTGTCAGTCCTCAAGTTTCACTTTTTGGTCAAATGTCGCTACTCATTACTCTGCTAAGGGCCATCTCCTCCCATACTCCATTTCGTCCCTCCTTTTATATTCTCCTCTACTTGTAAAATCTCATTTACTAGCCAGAACAGCAGCCACCTTCTCCTTCAGTGGCTTACCAACATCCTGTACTCCTGTGAGATTTTCCTTCACTGGACTCCTCCCCAACAGCCTTCCAGCATGCTTCCTTCCCTTCACATTTGTCTTGCATTTCTTTTGGTTGTCCGTTCCTGTTGCAAGTTTGTCAGGGCAGGGACAATTCTAGTATTGACAGATTGCTAGGGACATTTAATGCCCTGGACGTGATTCACTGTAAGACTCAAAACAGGAGTTGCTCACAAACTGGATGACATTTTGGTGCAGCGTCTTCCCTAGCGTTAGTTAGTTAACAAGAACTAGCTTGAAGACAGTTAACTCGGTTATAGTACAAACGAGAACTCTAGTATATGCGCGCACGCTGCTTGTGGAACAATACAAAGATGCTTCATTAGATGCTTTCTACGATCCCCAGAACTCCCCATCTCAGAAGGATTACAAACAAACAAACAACCAAAAAATCGCTGAGATTGTGCATTTTCTAACATTTGTGCAGCACGCTGAGGAGTTGGATTATACATCTTTGGCCTGCCTATTTTACACCAAGGTTGGAATCTGAATCCCAAGCTTGTCGCTCAGTTCTGTCCTTAATGGCAGGGAGCTAGGTTTGCTGCGTTTCCCCATGGTCACCAATGGGAAAATGCAGAGACCATGGATCCCTGCTTAGTGGGAAAGCTTAATGGCGTTCGTGCAAACGCTTGGTGAAATTCTTGCCAAAACGTGTATTTTAATGTTCTTAACTGCAAGCATATGGAAAAAGAAGTCTGTGTAGAAAGGGCATCTTTGCCACCTTATCCAGCACCTCAGGGTATTTTCAGACATTACAAGATCACAGTCCACACATGGGACCAAAGCGCCTTGAACGTCTGTTTGGCGGCCGCCAGATGTTCACTATGGTCAATTCCCACATAGGGTCAATTTCAACCACGCTTCCGGGGCTCCCCGCGGGACAATCGCCGCAAGCGTGGTCAAAGAGATTCCCGGCAGGAACCAACAAAAAGTAACGTCTGGCTGGCAACCATGGCCCGGAATCCCTGGCGGGATTCCGGGCTGTGGTCAAATCAGGCGGGCGCTGCGGCCGCATTGGCCACGGTGCCCGCCCATCTCCCCAGAGGGCGGGGAGCTTGGAAGGGCAGGACCATGCGGCCGTACGTTACGCCACGTGTCCCCGCCCCCTCCCCGATTCCCCGTCGGGATCAGCCGGCACATCTGTTGGACGTGCTGGAGTGATCGTGGTGGGGAATCATTTGGGTGATTCCGGGACGGGGCAAATGCTTCCCCGTCTCGTCTGAAATCACCCTCAGTTTCCTCAATAAATAATGGAAACAAATTCAATCATGAAAATCAAATAATGCAGTTGTACACCAAAGCAGAGGGAGACTATTATTTACTGCGGGCTTGCTTTCTGCTGTAATAGGTGAATAATGCACAGGTAAATAGCTCCAGATGTTCTGTGAAACCACACCCAAAAGAAGGCTGTCCTTGGCTCACTGAATTGGAGCCATTACATGCCATTCCTTCATTACTATTTTGGCAATATTGTACGTACACTATTACGTATCTACAGAGGACAGTGGTTATAGTCTTTTCCCTCTTCCTCAATTCTGCCCCTGCCTACCTCATCTCCATTTTCAGTTAAAGCCTGCAATCTTAAACACAACCAGGCATTAAGGAAAAAAATGAGACAGAAGTCTTGGAACATTGGACAACAGCATCAGCAGAAGCACTCTCTAGCTGAGAGAGTTGGGAAGGATTAATGAATCATGCTGCATGGTGTTTTCTAGGGTAACCATTTCCAAGTGAAAGTCAAAATGTAAATACAGCTCTTGCTTTATATTCTTGCTTGAAAGTGGAACGATTTACATGCTAAGCGGTCATGAAATATAGGCCTGCATGTGTTTAAAAGTGTATCAAATATCTATTGGGGTGGGATAAGGGGGCATGTGCAGCTGGCATGATGCCTTTTGAGTCCCAAACTAGAAAATGGGCGAGTAAAGGTTTCCAAGGCAACACCAACAATACTTTTTTTTTAAAAAAACAAACCTTTGGTCAGAAATCACCATCTTCAGATTTTATTTAAAATTCAGATTGAAGTGATGCATGAAGCCAGTCAAGGAGGGTCCAGCAGAGTCTTGGTGACGAGCGAAAGCGAGGAAAACCTTTCCACAAGGCGGAGGTAAGGATGCAGGTTTGTCCAATTACCAGGAAGAACCTATACTTTTCCTTTACTGTTCTAGAGGCATACTGTCGTATTAAACTACAAAAATCTCTCTCAGGCCACTAGAAACCAGGTACTTGTTTAAACTTCTGTTCTGCCCATCGTATAAAGACAAATTCATGGCATCCTGCATTTCCCACTCCCTTGCTATATTGAATAATATTTTGAATTCCACCCAGCACAGAGAGAGGAGGGTGCACATTTAGGGAATTTTAGAGAAATCTTCAGAATAAATTTAAATCTGCATCAGTGAAAGATTCAATGGGGCTGATACCAAGCCCCATGCAGCATACTCATGCGCACCCCCACCATGGGGACTCTTGGCGTACATGCATCTGTGCACATGCCCATGTGTAACTAAGCTATGCTTGCAGAGGTTTGGGATTGGCTCCTATGCATTTAGCTGCTCTTGCCATTGAAATTATTTATGTTTGCAACACAACTGTGCAAGTGAATTATCTTCACAATAGGTAGGTCAGGTAATCTAGTTCATCTAACACTCTTCTCTTGGTTTCGCTTCAAGCTTTCATTTTGAATAGAGCAAGTTCTCCCCACAAGGACATCTAGGTGAGCGTAGTTTTCATTGACATTTACACAATCTTGAGCAAGAGGGGAAAAAAATCAGGTAGGTTACTTTTCTGCATAGGCCAGTAGTGCTTTCAGATTGAAAATATCAACTTGCTTTTTCTCTCTTCAGGTAATCTACAGCGGACTTAGAGAGGAGATGAGATTGCTGTGTGCAGTCTCATACAGATTTCAGGTGTGAGGACAAGCAGTTACAGAATTAATCATGCCATTATGAAGGCAGCAGATATTAGTATGCAAATGTTTTAATTGGAATTTCTGTATGTTAGTCATCACATTTATCGTCTTGAGAATAAGCAGTTTGATCAGAACACTAATTAATCTGGTCCTGCAAGATGTTTCAAACCCAGGATTTAAAACTGCAGCATGATTTACTCATTCTAGACAAATTGTAAGACAGACGGTCTAGAAAGCCACAAAGGCCGTTTTTTACACGGACGCCGCCACCGGCCCAGTGGGTGGAGATGGGTGGGTGAGCACACCCAGCGAACACCCGGCAGTGCCGATCTGGGTGACGTTTACACGGACAGCGCCATGGGGGGTTGTGGGATGGAAGGGGAGGGGCCGGCACACACCCATCGGGCAAACACCCACTCCGGGACACACCGAGCAAACACCCATGACATTTACACAGACAGCAGAGACAGCGAACGGCGGAGAAGCCCTGCCCAGCACAGCGACAGGACAACATGGCTGACAGGGCAAATGAAGCCACGTCACGCAGCTCCGCCCCTGAACCGCGAGACCCTGTGTGGGGGGGATAGGAGGGAGCAGGGATGATAGGACACACACAATAGTGGCTCCTGGCCAGCCCCGTGACAGAGGCCAGACAGCCGGGTGCCACGGACCCCCCACAAACCAGAACCCGCCCACACACAACCGTGAGCACAACCACACAGGGAAGGGCTGCATGGTCAAGGAGGTGGGGGGACCCCAGCAGGGGGGCAGGGCGGGAAGGGGCACAGGGGAGAAAGGCAGAGGCCCGAAGCAGCAGGGGACCCCAACACAAACACCCAACCCCCCGGCAGAGACACACACACACACCCGATCCCAAGGCTCCCATAGAACGAACTGGGAATGGGACACAGGCAGTCACGGCGGCAGGGACAGAAGCCCACAGCACAGCCGGGCTGGCATGGAACGATGGGGGCGGGGGGCGGGAACCACCACACCAACCGCCAGCAAACCCGCTGCAGCTCTCCGAACACCAAACGATGCGTGTGGACGAAGGGGGGGGGGGGGGGGGG
>QEPC01012362.1:4310081-4322465 GCA_003113815.1 Sphenodon punctatus
GGACCACAGGGAAAGGGGGGCAGCGAGACGGGACCGGAGGGGGACAGAAGGAAGCCAAGACAGGCAGCCGAGTGGCCACAACCCCCAGGACAGGAAACCAGGGTCAACACCAAAGGATCCGACAGAGCTGCAACACAACCACTGGGAGGCGGGGGGAAGCTTGAAACAACCAGTCCCTGCCAGGCAACTGTGGCACAACCACCAGGAGGCGCCCACACAGGCGCCCAGGCCAAAGGGAACACTAGAACACACAACTGGAGAAGGGGGAAAAGCAACTTTAACAACAAGGGGGAACAGAGTGGGACACGGAAAAGGTTCAAGCGAGCTGGGGAGGCGGCATAGAGAGCGGGTTGGGGAGGCGGATCCCCGCCCTCAATAGGGACGCCGGCCCTGTACCCAGCTCCAACGATCCGCCTGGGCGCGGTTGAGTTGGTGCACTCTCAGCAGGAGGTGCAGCAGCAGCTGCACAACCTCCTCCTGGTCCGCTCGGACCCCGGCCCCCAGCCTAAGGGACCACAGGGAAAGGGGGGCAGCGAGACGGGGCCTGCACTTCAATCATCGCCTGCACTAAGGGAGAGAGGGAGAGTGCCATCAGGACGGTACAACGGCCCCAACAGCGTAGAACCCCAGACAAACACCCAGGGAGAGGGCCCCGCACACATGCAGTACACTCGCTGATCTCCTCATAGAGCCGTGCCCCAGCACGGAGCTCCAAGGCCACACACTGGAGCTGGCCGACCATCCGTGCCAGACGAAGACCATCCAGGAAGACAACCAGAGTAGCAAAAAGGAAGAAGGGGAAGGGAGACGAGGAGAGGGTGCACGGAAACGGTGCAGGTCAGCAGGGGTCAGTAAGCACACACAACCCACACATGGACCCCGGTACACCCATACCAACACCCCAACCACTCAGATCAAGAGGGAACACGGGCAGACAACAGATGGTCCGTAACCAGCCTGCACTCACGGCCAGCAGCCCGTCTCTCCTGCCGCCTACCCATCGCCGAGAGTGCAAGGGGGAGACAGGAGTGGCAATAGACAGGCCAGCCCCAGATGGGGGCCAGCCAATGGGCAACCCCCACTTGACACTGTGCTTGGCCTATGCCAAGGTCAGCAAGGCAGCACTAGCCGCTAGGGAGTGGTTGGGGCCCACACCCAGCACCCACCCACATACAGGTGCATAACGGACAGCACTGCCAAGGGGCAGCACAATCACACACGTGGCACGCACAACCCACCACAGACCTACCAAGCCACCCAGGTAGTGGGCACCACCACCACAGGGAGAACCAGGGGGCTGCCCAGAGTACTGGGGGCCCACAGAGGGTCGCAGGATCAGATCAAGGACAGTGCTGTCAACAGAACCCTTTGGGCCCCTACCACCCCACAGGCAGAACACCCAAACCAGTAGGAAGGCCCCAGGGGAATGCATCACACCCCCCAGGTTGGTACCAGACAGCCCCAGCCATCCCGAACATGAACCCCCTGGACCCCAAGCACATGACCGAACACGCACAGGGAAGGCACCAGCCGTGGGGATGGCGATCGAAGCCGAACACGGACACAAAAGCACTATGGGATGTACAGCCACAGGCAAGGTCTTTATTAGAGATGGGACGAAATGGGGGGGGGGGGGTACAGGTACAGAGAGGCCCATGGCCGTTCCACACAGCCGGTACACGGGGCCATCCCCAAGAGGGATGGAGGCGCTCGGTAACGCTACAAGGCTGGAGGTGGGAGTGTACAGAAGCAGCGACGGGGTCCGGCAGACGGGGCATCCGACCAAAGGGTGGCACCAGAGTAGCAGAGCAGCAATGTCCACGGGGGCAGAGCAGCAATGTCCACGGGGAGGCAGGGCACAGCACAGTCACGGGTATGACATTGCGACGGAGCGGGAGGTTGGAACGCCCAGCTCAGAGAGAGGCCGAAGGGTGTCCCTGAAACATCTGGCCCAGGACAAGACCCTCCCAGGTGAAGAGGACCCTGCAGAATCCCTGGGAATGCATACGTGCATCCACCATGAACCGGAGCAGGAGGTGGTTCCCCGTGGCAGCTGCAGCCCTGACATTCGGTAGGTTCATCACCGATCGCAGGGCACCCAGTTCCAATGCGGTAGGAGTCTCGGTCAGTAGTGGTCCAACATTGAGGGGTAGCAGGCCCAGTTCCCCAAGAATGGCCTGGCAGTCCGATCGCGGATGGGATACTCCACGGGCACGCAGTAGGATGCCGGTGTAGTCGGTAGCAACATGGGGACCCCGGACTGGAGGGCGAGTCCATGCTGTGGACATGCAGCCGCTAGGCAAAACAGCCGTGATCTCCTGTGCAGTCCATGGCACAACAGCGGCGGCTGGGTGCCCCCACAGCGGATGTTGCAGGAGGGTGAAGCCAAGCTCCCCGGCACGCCTCCGGAAATCCGGACCCCCGAATAGATGGCCCATCACCCACATGTACCATGACAGTAGATTGAATCNTGGGTGCTTATGGGGGGCACTGTCACAGCTGTGCAGGCTGTGGGGCAAGCCACCCTCTCACATACCACCTAGTAGGGTAGCTGTGTGGTGATCCATCAGTGGTTCCAATGATGGGTTCCCACTGTGTGTTGGTGGTGGTACCATGCTGCCTGTTGAGGAGCCCCCTGAGGAGAGGGCCATCAGGTTAACGGTCCTGGCCACCTGCTTCATGATCCTGGCCCAGGTGTTCCAGCAGTAGACGGAGCTACTACTGCCAGGGCCCTGCTTCTACAACCATGGAGAATGGCACAGAAGAGCGGCCAACATGCGCCAAGCAGCATCGTTGCAGTGGGCAAGGAGGATAGCTGCCTGCCGATATGCCCTGTTTGGAACAGCTGTGTCCCAGAACATGCGGCTTGTCCTTTCCCTGTGGCCTCTCAACCTGTATGGCCATCATGTGACTGTCCCAATGCAGAGGATGAATTGGATGTGTTCACGCACCAATGTATGGTGGGAGAACATGCTGGCTATCTGGACGGACGAGGAATGGATGGACCACGCATGAACTGCTCCCTGTTGACCCTGTCTCTTATACACATCTAGATGTGTATAAGAGACAGACGTTAAGCTTTTTTATGGGGGGGGGGAAAGAGATGTGCTGGTGGCCCAGCAAGCAAGGATCCCTATCAGGTGCACGGAACACACCCACAGTACTGCAC
The DNA here is from genome assembly GCA_003113815.1 of Sphenodon punctatus. Classification (NCBI taxonomy): domain Eukaryota; kingdom Metazoa; phylum Chordata; class Lepidosauria; order Sphenodontia; family Sphenodontidae; genus Sphenodon; species Sphenodon punctatus. The sequence goes on from QEPC01012362.1 coordinate 4,313,251, forward strand.
CAATCGATGGGCACACAGCACGGTCCGCCAGAGTACATATGTGGGCCGGTTCCAGTGCCTGGGTGTGGTGTGTAGAGAGAGGTGGTTCAGGTGTGGTGGATGAGAGGTAATCGTGATGAAGAGCAGAGCTTGAACATTAGTGGTGTTGTCCAGTAGAGGGTGTACGTGCAGAGCACGGGGGAGAATGGTGTGCAGTGCGGTTCGCCCGTTTCAGCGGTCCCCATTACCCTGGGACAGCCATTGACCAACAGGGGACATGCGAGGCACAGTGTGGGTGTGCACGGCCCACAAGCCGTGGGGGTCAGAGGCACAGGCAGCAACCAGGTGGTAGGTTGGTGCACAGGCTGGTGACTGGTTGGGTGCTTATGGGGGGCACTGTCACAGCTGTGGAGGCTGTGGGGCAAGCCACCCTCTCACATACCACCTAGTAGGGTAGCTGTGTGGTGATCCATCAGTGGTTCCAATGATGGGTTCCCACTGTGTGTTGGTGGTGGTACCATGCTGCCTGTTGAGGAGCCCCCTGAGGAGAGGGCCATCAGGTTAACGGTCCTGGCCACCTGCTTCATGATCCTGGCCCAGGTGTTCCAGCAGTAGACGGAGCTACTACTGCCAGGGCCCTGCTTCTACAACCATGGAGAATGGCACAGAAGAGCGGCCAACATGCGCCAAGCAGCATCGTTGCAGTGGGCAAGGAGGATAGCTGCCTGCCGATATGCCCTGTTTGGAACAGCTGTGTCCCAGAACATGCGGCTTGTCCTTTCCCTGTGGCCTCTCAACCTGTATGGCCATCATGTGACTGTCCCAATGCAGAGGATGAATTGGATGTGTTCACGCACCAATGTATGGTGGGAGAACATGCTGGCTATCTGGACGGACGAGGAATGGATGGACCACGCATGAACTGCTCCCTGTTGACCTGGCTCAGAGAGATCCTGAACCCACATCTCCAGAGGTGAGCCACCAACATGTGGTATCCACTGCTGCCAGGGATGCAATCGGCCATGGCGGTGTGGAGACTGGCTACCCTCAATTCCTGTCGGAGCATTGGGGAGCAGTTCGGAGTGGGGACCGTGACTGTTAACAGGGTGCTCCACGACATGTGTGACCTGATAGTGGAACTGCTGCTCGAGCAGGTCATCCAGCTCCGGGAACCAGAGGTCATGATCCGTGGCTTTGAAGAAATGGGCTTCCCCCATTGCATAGGGGCGATAGACAGCACCCACATCCCTATCATCCGGCCTCAACACGCCAAGATGGACTATCTGAACTGGAAGCAGACTCTCTCAATAAATCTCCAGGCCATTGTGGATCACAGGTGCCTGTTTACGGACGTGTACACCGGCCAGTCAGAGAGGAGCCATGATGCGTGCGTTCTGCGGGTGGGTGAGAATAAAGATACAATGCACATTGATAGTGTGGTCTCCCACCCAAAAGACATTGTTAAAATATTTGATAGTGCTAGTAAAAAGATATTGGGACTTGGACCTGGGAGACCAGGATTCAAATCTTGTCTTAGGCAAGGTCACTCCCAGTGTCAGTTCCCCATCTGTAAAATAGTAATAAAGAGGACCTTCTTCACAGAGTTGTTAGGAAGGTGAACTAAATGATTTAAAGCACTTGGGCAGTGACAGTGCTCTTTAAGAGATTTAGGTTTGTGATCCAGATGTTCACTATTATTTACTCAACAGTAATCTCCGTAGTGTGGTAAGAAAGAACCACATCAATGCGTTCTGATGGGGGTCCTGTTGGGCCTTTCAGTGGAATACTGATGAGTAATACAGACCTCCAAGGTGTGGGGTGAAAGGATTCTTTAAAAAGGTGCCATAAGCTTTAAAAGAGTGAAAATACCTAGATGAACGTGCAAGTTACAAATCCCACATTAAAATCAACATGGATGTCCTCTCAAAAGGAAGGGCGTAATTCAGTTTTATATTTTCATTTATACCCCTCCCCTCTTGCCATAAGCAACTCTGGGCAGCTCAAAATTTAACCACGTAGAGCACATTGCAGTAGTCTAGCCTCAAGGTGACAAACACATGGATGATAGTGGCGAGATTCGAGTCAGACATATTGGTGGAGGATTTTCATTTTAAAGCACCGAAGTCAGCGTCTGGCATGCGAGAACTGCTGTTCTAGAATACAAAACCTCCCAAAATTACCAGTTTAAAAAATACACTTTTTTTTATTGAAAACAAGAGGTTTTACAAAACTTTGTAGTACAGAGCAAAGTTTCAACAATAAATATTTTAATGTTTTGTATAAAAATTAGTTATATCAAAAAGGAAAAAAATAGATCCAAACCAAACCAGTAAAACAGTTTCAGTAATAAACACTTTGTGCAACAGTGTCAGAACTGGTAACTGAAGTGACCATTCAGGCTAGTGAAGTTTTAACGTGGGAATATTAAAGATAGCCCTGCATTGGAGCACTGTCAAGCCTCTCTCTCAAGAGTATTTTTAAATAAAAAGGCATGCAAATTCCAAGTCAATGTTTAGAACCAGAGGTTAAGAAATTTTCTAGCTTCCCCATTCTTTGGAAGGAGTGCCTTCATAATTTCTTCAGTTTGTAGCCATCTCTTTCGATGCTGCAGAAAAGGCAAAATCCATACACTACAAACATCAAGGTCCCTTTAACGCTAATAAATACCTTTAACAAAAACAGACCTGCTGTAGAACAAAGCATTTCAAGTGATCAAAAGAGACACTGATGATAGTCATCTCATGGCAAATTAAATTCAAAGTATACAAGTTACAGTTGCTAATTTCAGCCAGAGTCTTTCAGGCACTTAACATGGCTGGCATAAATACAAGTCCAAAGGGAGTGTTGGTTTTATACCATACATCTTTTCAGGATGAGGCCTAAGGGTATACATCTAAGTGCATGTTGCATTTTATGTCCCCTTGCACCTACCTGGAATGTCTTTAGCTTGATTTTGACACCCATCAAAATTGGTTAGAGTGACATGGAAATCTCAAACTTAATGTGTGCGCCCACAACTCTTGCTATTTAGTCTTAGACGGACCAAGAATTTAGACGTAAGACTTGTAATATTTCTTTAAGTTACTTTGCCATTCATTGCAACATAGGTAAAACTAAACAACTTTATCAGTATATAGTAAAACAACCTCATTTTTAAGAATTTGAATATAACCCAATGTCATCTAATTTGCTGTAAACATTTTAGAGACATTAAACTAAGCAATCTAATTCAGTGGAGTGGAGCAATGAGTCTTCTCTGCATTATTCAGCTTCGCAAGTAAGAACTGAGGTCAGTCCAATCCAGTTACTCCTTTATTCTGGAGAAACACGTTTTCCAGATATTACTCCACTCTTTGGAATATCAGTGTCTCAGGGGAGGGGAGGAAAGCAGCAATCAACATTAATGCTCCAATAACCAGCTAACAGAAGTGACTTGCAGTAAAACCTTGCCTGCTACACTAGCCTGTCTCCCCCCACAATTCCCCATTAGTATACTAGTGCAAGAGCTAGTTTAAACAAGCAAATACAGAAGGCTGCCTTAATTATTATTAACTAGTTGAAGTTGGTCTAGAGGACAGAGGTTAAGATACTGGTAGCCCATTCACACTAGCAATGTCATTTATTGCTGTCACAACTGCTAACGTAAACACTGAGGCTGTAAATTGCACTATTCCTAAACTCCAAGCATTTCTCTTAACACATGCCAAGATTCATAGCACCTCCCCTACCCTTGGTTTACAATACTGCTACTGTGGGCAAAGCCTTTATTCAAGCTTTCTGAAGTGATTTTTAGCATCAAACAAGAGATACAGCCAGATACTGCTTGCATTCATACCTAGCGCTATCTGGGTCATGGTCTTGGATACCACCTTTGCTAAAAATCCCCAGCTAAAGAGTACAGGAAAGACATGTTGCCACTAGTGACAAGTCACTGACAAGGAAAAAATCATTAAGCCTTATCCCACACTGTGCTTGACAACTTTTGACTATGGATATTAGATTCCAGGTGCCAAGCCTCGGTGCATTAAGACCAGAAGAGAAGCTGTTGAGCCATTTTGTTGTTACTGAGAGGTCGGGGAGATTATTTATTTTTTTTAAAAGACAACTGAAGAAAGCGAATCTCTTTTTACATCAAAACTGTTTCATATGGCCATAAACATTCAGATCAGTCCTTGAACCTAAATTGCTTTGGAGATGACTATTTCAGGAAGAGGATTTTTATACAAAAAGCCAAATTATGCAAATCTTTTTTTTTTTTGGTAGTGCTCTCAGTTAAGGTTCTTTCCAAATAGCCAGTGCTACCAACACTGTGTCCGATTTCCCCATCAGCGTCTCCATTAAACATTTCATCCTTTCTTCCAAGCTTAAGACAGGCTGGGAAACCAGTATGAGGATTCAAGGAAGCAACATTGAGGTCCAAGTGTGCTCTTAATTCATCAAGAATGGATCAAAGCATTTTTAAAAGAACCACTTCCAAAACAGATCATAAAAAGGGGTCATTTCCCCTCGCATTTAGCTAGTTAAGAGCTAATTTTGTGGAGCATAAAAACAGAAGATGCTTCCATAAATTAATTCCTAAAGAGCACACATTTGAAGAAAATCAGTAAGGACAGTGCAAACACCATACCTCCCCCCACACCAACCAATGTTTCACGGGATTAATAGAGAACAATGTTTTAGCATTATTTGGACACTAGCACCATAGAGTGTTCAGTTTAAATAAATAGTGTTTAGCTTGAGTACTATGAAGAAATGATGAAAAGTCCTATTTTATGCTCAAGTGTTTCTTTAAAGTCATTCCCTTAAAATCATGGCATTGGAAATGGATTCCCTTTTTTAAGAGTGATATTTTGTGGTGATAAATAGCTTTAGCTACAGCTAGTTTTCTAGAGGCCTTGTTAATATTTGTTTCCAGAATTAACAAAAATAACGTGGTTAACAAAGCTTCAACAAGTTGTACTCAGAGTTTAATTACATCTTTCATGTGTCTATTCAACATTTATAAGACTGACAAGTTTAGTTTTCATTTATAGCCAAGACCTGAAAAGGAGTATTTTTTTAAAAAAGAAAAAGCTGCAATATGTGATAAGTTTTTAAATACAGCAATAATGAGAGTCGGAAGTTCTTGAATAGAATAATTTGGTACCCAAGACTTAATTCACATTTTAAAGTTTTGCCTCTCTTTTAGGGTTCACTTTTAGATACATTTTGGAAAAACAGTATTCAGTTTTGGCTCAGTGATTTTATGTTCATATTCAAGTATTAGGACAATGCAGCTGTACAGGGGTATGTGTCCTGATAGTATAATTTGCAAAGAAGCATGATGTTAACTATTCTGCAATATACTCTACTCAAAAACCCAGAGGAGAACTGCTTGACTTTTGGATCTGTAGCTTGCTTCCAGAGATGTTGGAGGTCTTCTACATGTCCATGAGAGGTCATCATTTTGTTATAAATGCAGGGATGATATGGAGCCTTCCCTTCCCCAGAAAAAAAAGTATGGTATTGTGGTACAACTCCCATTTTATTGGCACAAAGACCCATGAAAACATCATCGATGTAAAGACTTGTATTAAGTGTCTGTGAGGCGTCATATACTTTAGCAGCTACATCACTTGATATTACATATGCAGCTCCAGCAGTGTAGTCTGGATAAGCAGGCCACTGGTACATTTCATATGGAACATAATATTTGCTCATCTTCTCTCTTATGGGAGGGGCTCCACGATGGACACGGCCAATCCAGAAATCTTGAACTCCAATGTGTGCTAGATTTTGGAGATATGCAACAAGATTTGGCATGTGGATAAATATGTCGTCATCTGCAGACATAATGAACTTAGCATGAGGACAGTAGGAGTTCACCCAACTAAACTGTAAAAGTAATTTACGGGTAAGATTGTGGAAAGTATCCAAGAAGTTTTGTTGAATCAGATCACCAAACTCCCTGTCTTCCATCAGAACTTCCCTTTGCATCTGTGCTCTCTGCATAGGATCTTTTGGTAGTCCTAAAGCAAACATAGTTTTGATGTTGGCATTAAGATGAGAACGTGCATACTTTTCGTTTCCCCAAGTTTGTCGAATTGCATCTCGCCGGTAGCGATTTTCTGGAGAAGTCTTTACAAACAAGAGAAGGAGGACCTCTTCCTGTTGACATTTCTCCACGTGGTTGATCAAATATCGATAGCTTGCTGCCTTATCCAAGCTGTCTCTGGCAACAGATAGGCTATCATTCACAAAGTTGTAGCTATTTATGAGGTATCTGTAAGAGTAAGACTTCATGTGGCTCACAACACTATTTTCATCAAGTGGTTTCCAGAATATCATGACACACAGTATGAAGCAGGTGGCACATATCTGCACAAACTTGCGTTTTCTGACTCTTCTGGCACTAACAAACATTCTGATGCAGTCCTTTAATTCTTACTATAGTCAACGATTGGTGTTTTTAGAGTTGTTTGTTCTTTGAGAGGTCAGAATCTCTCCTTCAGGATAGATGTTCATTGTAATGCATGTTCTCTTTTGTACAATATTCCTGTAAAGTCAGCATACAGATTTCACAAGTCATCTTTAAAAAAACATTTCTTCTAGGACTGAAAAAGTGCAGAAGAACTTGTAGACCACCAACTGCAGACCAAAATTCTTCCTTTGCTGCATCTTTGGCTGAAGTAAAAGTCAAGCCTCCAAAGTGTTTTCTTACATCTCTTTCTTTTGGAGTATGAAGACCTATCAGATATGAAAAGAAGGGGAAAGGGGGAGGGGAAATATTTTAGTAAGTTGCAAAAATATACAGTTCGTTACCACTATAAGAGTTATAGCCACAAACGCAGATCATTTAAAGAAACTGATAAGAGTATTGCAAGACTAAATGCCTTTACATTGAAGAGTAGAAACGGTTCCCAACCTACATTGAACTTGATAAGACACCAAGGGTGAAAACAGACATGACACTAACTCCACTTTAACATTTCTTCTGCATGTTGCAGGGCTGTATTTGGTGCCCTATGCAGCCCTGCAACATGCATAAGAAATGTTAAAGCGGTGTTAGCATCATGTCTATCTTCACCCCAATATATGGGACCATGGAAAAACAAGATACCGAACTACTGCCCTTTTATGACTTAATCTTGAGATCAAATTTCGGAGGATTAGTCTCTTCCTCCCCCAATTTTGTATAAGATACATGAAAGCCCCTGACCAAGGTTTTTGTTTGGGGTGGGTGGGGAAGAGGCGTCACCAGGGCATGAAGTTTCAGATCAAACTCAGAAAGCCAAAAAAATAAAATCCAGTCACCAGACGTTGGCCACTTTCAGACACCGCCCCGCCCCACGCACATGGACTGCGCATCCCCCTCCTCCCCTGCAGTCCAAATATGCGTGGGGATCGGTTGGTCTGAAAGGCCCCCCCTGCATGGCTTTGCCAGCAAGAAAAAACAAAAACCGAGCTCTGCATCCCACGGGGTCCTTTCAGACTGGCCAATCCCCACACATCTCTTCCCCCCCCCCCCCCCCCGCCTAAATATGCATTGGGGGGGGGGGGCACATCTGAAAGTGGCCTTAATCCTGATATTAAACTGTTCTTTCCCCAGTCTACACCCTTGAACCAGTCAATGGCTCCCAGGTGCCTGCAAATTTCATGCCCTGGGGGCACACTTCTTTTAAAGGCAGAAAAATGAACTGTTACACAAGACAAGCAGTGAAACAGGAAAAAGAAGGGGCTGCCAAATACAGGAAAAATATTTTGGTGTCTTTCACAGATAGTAAGTACATTTTTATACTAAAAGTTACCCCCTCAACCCCCACAAAAGATAATAATCAGAGAATAAGTTTTTAGTTTCTGTCTCTACGGTGTGATGGCTAAATTGCTGTTAGACAGGTAATCCCTTAACACCCCAAATCTTTGCTACCATGTGCAGAGTGTAGCCTTAAAATTTATTTTACCATGCAGGGAAAGAAAAAAACAACAAAAGACTACATCAGACCCCAATCCAGGTTTCAGATTAGCAGGCCCACACCAACTACAAATCTTTGTGCAAAAGCCTAGGCATGAAAAGGAATTTTTACCAACACTCTTATGCCTAATCTCCCACAGCCCAGGATTAGATGATGTAATGCTGGATAAAATTGGAGAATCGCCTGTAAAAATCGTATGCTGATTATCGCAGGTCTGAAAAATTCAGGTATAGACAGCTACAGGCAACATGGGAAAGGATGAAAGGAGGTGGTTTTACAGGCTGAATGGCACCAATGAATTTTTGTAAACAGACTGGCATCTGGTTATGAACTGTAGGGATCATTTGCACCAGGTTGTGGCAGTAGTGATTTTTTTTTTAAAAAACAAAAAAAAACAAAAAAAAACCAACCCACACACACAAAAATCAAAACACCCCCCACCCCCTCAATCCCAGCCACGAAAATTGCTACGGGATTACACCGACTGTAAAAATCCAGACAGTGATAGCGCAACCGCTTAAATGGTAGCTCTGCCTCCGTGTAGCTGGTCTAGGGTTTCTCTAGGCCAACTCAAGGGGAGAATTACCCGTCTTGTCACCTGCATCAAGACAGACGTCTCGTGTGTGTTTGCGAGGGGCGGCGTTATTTTAAAGCGATAACGCCGCCTCAACAAGACCGAGGCGCTCCCCATCCCCTCCTCTGCACGGAGAGGCCGGAGAATTTTGGTCAGGATGCTGGTTGAGAATGGGACGCCAGAAGGCCCAGATAGCGTGTGTGTGTGGTTTATTTTAGGCAAGCACCTTCCCCAGCCGTGATGCACGTTGCCGGCCGCACTGGTACCCTATGCGCGAGGACTGGAAGTGCTTGCCTAACGCCCAGTATTCCTTGCCACACCCCGCCTCCTCTCCATAGGCCAGGAAAGGGGGGGCGGGGGGGGCACTTTCATTGAGTACAGGCTGCACAAAATAATTGGGGGCAGGGATGCCCTCGGGCAGAGGCGGGTCCAAATCGTGGATCTACTCCCTATTCTTTGGGGGCAATGCCCTCGTCCGTGCTTAGGGGTAGGAACTGAACCCAGGCCCTGAGAAGGGCAGGGTTGCTGCCACCTATGCAACTTTCTAAGGAACAGTTATGAAAAATACACGTGGCAGAGCCGGTTGCCAATGTAGGCCCTGCCACATGTATTTTCATAAGTGTGGCTTGAAAAGTTGCAAACCCTGGGAATCGCCCCCCCCCCTTTTATAGAGCGAGGAGAGCCTGCCCCAGAGACACGCCCCCTGCCCA
>QEPC01012362.1:4330902-4352336 GCA_003113815.1 Sphenodon punctatus
CTCCAGACGAAGGTCCGCAGCCAGTATTTTAATCCTATCCTCCAAAGTGTTGGTCATCCCTTCAACTTGCACCATCTGCAAGTCTGGTAAGGAGGCTCTCCACTCATTGTTTATCATGTGGCCTCTTTTGCTTGCTGGTAGCGAACTCTGTTTTTACATAGGTTGAGTTATTACAGGATGAACATGATTTTTCCATTGCATAAACAAAAGTCAAGGAACATGTTGAGCACCTAGTGTCTTGTACTACGTAGACCATTTTGAGAATAATGTGAAAAAGGAAATTTTTTAGGACGTACTTATCAATAAAAAAATCCACATACTGTGTTTTATGCTGTACTTCTCTCAGGACGCTAGAGAAGAAGTGACATGTCTGGAAAATGTATTGGACTATTAATCAAACCATTTGGGAGCTATGCTTCCTTGTGTGATTTCACAGTTAGAATCCACATTCATCTACTTTACTAGTTTGTTCACACACACACACACACACACACACACACACACACACACACACACAGCAGAGTAACAGCATGATTCACCCATATCAGTGGTTCTGGTTCCACAAGGTTTTGCAACTGGGAGTTCAAAAATTGCTTCCTCTAAATTTTAATAGAGGTCTCCTTAGTTTTGTTCAATACGCAGGTTAAGACTGAAAACTTGTCCAGCCGGACAAATGTCAGTCTGCAAAGAGCTGGAAGCCACTGACCTATGAACTATTTAAAGTTTCTTATTCAAGTAATAAAGTGGTTAGCAATTAAACAGTCAAACAATGGCAGGGTTTGGATCTCAACCCATATTCAACAAGCAGTACACGGTCTGTTAAGGTATGCAACACTTTGTACCAACATTTGTTAGAATTTAGCCCAATTCCCATGGGAGTTGCAGGTATTGACAGCCTTCATGTCAGTAGGATTTCATTCCAAATATTCCAAGGTTCGACCTCATTTAAAAAAGCCACCATCTTTAAAGTAAAAACAGTTTACACATTCACCAATAAAGTGGAGAAAGATCATTTCCAACAGCCATGCATACCAAAATTTAGAGTACTTTAGCAGCAGTTCCTTTGTTTATTTATTTGCAGCCACAGCCAAGCAATAGTAAAAAAACAACCCCATCTGAATACATCCCGAATACAAGAGAAAATAATACTAACATCAGGGTACATAAACAAATACAAAAACCAGGCCACCACAAGCAACACCCTGCAGTATCAACCTAGTAACAAAATGATCAGTCTTTTCCCAAGAAAATAACCTTCCGAAGCCTCCTGGCCCTAACCACAAACCTAGCTAATAAATGCAAACCAAAAAGAGAAGTTTGTTGCAACAGCCAAAGTGTCTTCTCCAAAGGAGAAAAATGCTCGGCTACGTGAGGAAAATAGGCATAAATAGGAAATAGCAGATCTTAATTTGAAGTAGAAGGAGGAACTCCAAAAAGGAAATGGTTGATATCTTTCATCACCAAGCGGTCAGAAGGGCAACTTTCTCGATAGAAAGGGCACCTCAATGGGGAAAACCACAAAGAAAACGGAGATATCCGAGTAATCAGACATAGCCATTAATGGGTACTTTCGGTTCTCAGCAATACCGAAAGTCCCATCCCTAGTAATTTGTTTTAGCGTCATGCACCTCGGGTAGAACACTACAGAAGCAATTGGGGATGGAATTAATTTTATTCTCCATGCCAAGACAGAGAGGCCGGGGTAAAGCTACGACGTCATTTTGATAAGTTGAAATACTAGCATGTGCAATGTAGGAACCATGCAAAGAGCCACCAATCTCCTCTTCCAGCAGATAGGACAGCAAGTCACAAGGCAGTATTCCCAAATTAGACATTTGGATTTGCGGCAGGTCTTCCTTATCCCTCCAAGGCCACCTTGTTGTTACAGTAGCTATGGCTACCGAAGAGTGAGAGGCTGGTAGCCATAGCTACTGTAACAACAAGGTGGCCTCTGCCACTTTGGAATGTCTTTGGTAAAGCGTTCTGCAATAGTTTCTAAAAAGCGCTGCATCATATTTGTAGCTGCACGTACACCAACAAACTGCATGCACTTTCTAAAGGGCAGGAGTACGTTGATGCTATAGTTCGTGTGTTCTCGATGGGTGTTCTCACATGAGATGGGGCCCCTGTTTCTTCCTTATGTTCACCCCTGTTTGGGCTAACACCCTCATGGTGTCATCCCCAAACCTGGCCCAAACCAGGGCAATGCGCTGCCCCCTCTCAAATGGGGGGGGGGGCATGGGGTGAGCCACATTCTCCACCATACAGTCACAGCTATAGCCTAGAGCAAATCACAGTAGTGACCACAACTCCATGGTGATGGTGGGAGACTATGGTCCTTGTGGAGACTGTGTGAGGCAATGGGGGAGAACCAGAAAGCAACATGGGGGTCCAGCAGGCTCTCAGCCCATGTGTTAACACCTTAAGTCGGTCATACATTGGGCTGCTCAGTATCTTTTGGGTCACTACCAACACCTCTTTGGCACTGTGCAACCTAACCTTAGAAATATTGGTTTTTTGGTAATACAGGGACGCCACCATTTTGATATAAGCACCTTACTAAATCCAGCAAGGCCAGACACCAAGATCCAGCCTGACTGCAGTCAGTGTATTAAAATATACAGAAAAGTGAATAGCTAACAGAGTGGACTGAGTGACACTGAAATTAAGTTTCATTTATCATCAAGAACAAGCTTAAAAACATACACCAAGTGTACGAAACCAAGCGTCCCCAACTGCTGCGAGATCCAAGCTGAAAGGGTTCGGAGGAAACAGTGTTTCTTTTTGCAGGGGGAAGAATACAGCACTTCACAGCTACATTGTAACTTCACCTGCATCTCAAGACTAAATTGCCAATTTTAGCTAAATCCATGTGCACTATAACATGCTACATATATGCTGTATAAAGATATTTATATAGTAAACCAAATGTGTGCTATATATATATTAAAAAAACTACAATACAGTCATTAAAAACACCCTACCACCCGACGCATTTCGGGTACAAAAACCCTTCTACATATAAGCCAGCAATATACTATTTGAAGGGGGGGTGGGGGGGATCCTACGTCTTTATTCATCTTGCTTATACATTGTTTATGTTGAAGGTTTGCAAAGCTTTGCTTCTTCACAATGCATTTATTTCTCCCTTGGAATGGAAGAAGAGAATTTGCTCTGGACTGGATTTTAATATTAAAGGCGCTTAAGACTATTTGAATTGCCCCTCCACTGCTTACAACGTTCTTTTCGAAAGGCATCATCACTTCGAGCTAGCCGTCTTCCATCAGATTTACATGAAGTCCTAGTAATGTTCGCCTTTGTTAGTACTAGCTATGGTTTGCCAATGTGAAAGGTTATTAATTATTATTATTATAGTAAACATTTATATAGCACCATCCATGTGCCTGGCGCTGTACAGAACATAGAAATAGATGCGGTCCCTGCCTGTGGCTTACAATCTAAAAGACAAGGAGGGGGAGACAGGGAGAGGGGACATTGGGAGAGACAGGGGAGAAGACAAACAAACATTCAGGCGGATGCGAAGTCTCAGGTGCGTGTGCTTGGCTTGGTTACAAATCAGGTTGGTTGCAGCAGTCTGCGGAGGAGGGCAGACAGTAAGTATATGGGGAACGACTAGCAGGCATTGGGAAAGGCGGCGAGGAAAAAGTGGGTCTTGAGGAGGGATTTGAAGGAGTGGAGGGAGGGGGCAAGGCGGATGTGGGTAGGGAGGGAGTTCCAGGCATGGGGGGCAGCGTGGGAGAAGGGTCGAAGGCGGTTAGGTGAGCAGGAGAAACGAGGGAGAGAGGGAGGGGACAGAGGGAGAGCGCGTGCAGGAGTGCGTAGGGAGATTAGGTCCGAGAGGTAAGGGGGAGCTTGGTTATGGAGTGTTTTGAACGTGAACACCAGGAGTTTAAAACAGGATACGTTCAGGAAGGGGGGAGCCAGTGAAGAGGAGAGGCTGCACATGGTCGAAGCGACGGGCAGAGTGTTTTTGTTTTTCTGTTTCAGATAATTTAGAAGGCGGTTTACATGAAAAGGCAAATTGATGAATACTTCTATCCTTGAGAGAGTATAGTCAGAGGTCCTTTTCAAACAACGCCCCCCTTGCCTACATGTGCAGGTGGGAGCGCGTCCATTTGAATGCTGCAGGGGGGGGGGGGGGAAGGGTGCATGTCTGTGGAACGCCACAGCCGGTGGGGGTGTGTGCGTGTTCCTGCCACCACCCATGCACGGAGCAACAGACACCAATGCTGGATGCTCCATGCGTGGAGGAGGATGGGGGTCCGTGGGAATGCCCCACTCACCCAGTTAGAAGAGGACCAGAGTCACTGTCCTTTCCAGACAGCAACATATTTCCTTACACAGATATATTTTGTTTAAACCTGGTTGCATGTTTTAGTGCCTCGTGCTAAAGTTTATCTAGAGGCGGAACAAGCCGATGACCTCATAGATGTTCCTGTGCTAAGCATGTGCTAAGATCAAACTTAAAAAAGAAGAAAGGAGGGGGAGGGGGAATAACAAATTGACACTGTTCTTGAGGTAAAGTGGATGCTTCTAGTCCATCTCAAAAAAGACATAGCTGAACTAATAGTAGTTTATTGTGTTCAGCAAACTTGCTATCACATTTAACAAAATGTTTAACAAAACAGATTTAAAAGAAAGCCTACCGCAACAACGTCGGTATCTTCCAATAGGAGGAAAAGCAGACACACACATACATGACATTAAAATAAAACATAACACATGAAAGCAGAGTCCGTTAATTGGCAATTATACAAACTATAAGCAACTAAGCATTGTGTGCTTTCCAAATCCTCTCAACCAACTTCAAACAAGTCACTGCTTTTGTCTGTTCTAAGTCTGAAGCGGCAAGAAGCATTAACAATTTTTCTTCCGCTGCAAGAGCGGAACTTAAAAATAGGGGGTCTATCCAAACTGACCTAAGATCCGCATATCTGGGGCAACGAAGGATTATATGCAGTAAGGTCTCCGTTTCTTGGAGGTGACAGCAGCAAACTCTCTCAGCATAGGGGATCTTTAGTAGTCTTCCCCCTAATCACTGCTGTCTCAAATAAATTAAAAACGGAACAGAGTTACTATCCTCCTTAAGTTGGGATCAAAAAAAGGTATTGTTCCAGAGCATAGGAGGATTTCACTCTAACAAAGTGGGGCAATTCTGCTAATCTGAATCGCCGCCAAATCCTCCTTAAGTGCAACATCATACACCTGAATGATTTCCTTCCTTACACATTTATAGCCAACTCCGCGTTCCTGTATCCAAGACAGGGATAACTGGGAGGCTAGTTGCTTAACCCCTTTCCACCACTGATACTGGAGAGAACCCTGATGTTGAATCTGTTATTATATGTTATTAGCTGAGCTGCCTTGTATGAGAGATGCATGTGATAACTCAGATATTTTGTGTGTTTTCATTTAAAAAATTGTTATTATTGTCTGTTTATTTTAGATTTACATCTAAACCCCTGAAGGGTTTTTGTACCCGAAATGCATCGGGTGATAGGGTGTTTTTAATGACTGTATTGTAGTTTTTATATATATATTTGCACACATTTGGTTTACTATATAAATATCTTTATACAGCATTTTTTTGTTGTTGTTTCCGGTATAACCCCTCATAGAAGGATATCCAATCCTCCTCCACCTGAGAGGGTCTCCATGCCCTGCCCCCCCCCCGCCCCACCACAACCGAGTTGATGAGTTTCCAAAAGAGCTTGATCGCTCGTTTGTGCCACAACACGTATTTCCGTCCATAATTGTACAGAGCAGGCAGCCTTTTTGTCCCTTAGAGACGATGATACTCTCTCCTCTTATGTAATATCACCCAATCACTCAGCAAATGAAATCGAGCCCAAACCTTCCTAGCTTGAATTAAAGCGGATTTCAATACCTTGCAATCCTGATCAAACCACTTGTTAATGAAATTGGGGCGGTTGGCCCTCACAGGGACTATAGTTCTTTTTGTAATGAAGGTGAGGAGAAAACCAAAAGTGGAATCTAGCTGGGATCCCATGGCTATATGATCTTCCAAAGTCAACAGCTCTTCTTGCAAAGTCATACATTCCGGAGAGTAAGCTAACTCAGAAACTTGGATTGAAATAGCTGGAGACCACTTAACTGGCTTCTGTATACTTTCGATGTTCAAGGGAACAAGATCCTGGGGTTCCAAATTATCCCCCTCTCCTAAATCCAACTCCAACAAAATGGGTTGATGATTCCCTTCAGGCCTATCAACTATCCTAAAGTCATGAACCAGGGAAAAATTTACCGGGGAGATTCTAGCGTAGTCTATCACGCTAGCTCGTAAGACAGAATCCTAGGTATAACTGCCCTGTAGATCTGAGGGAGATCTGCCATTAATTATAATAAGACCTAAATGAAAAATTAGGTTGAGAAGCTTCCTACCGTGTCGATTGACCATCGTATCCATTGAACACCTTGAGGGAATTTCCAGATAGGATTGAATGTGGGGGTCAGTGGGATCAGCCAACTGATTTCCCGTTCTGGCATTAAAATCACCTAAAATAAGTAGTCTCCCCTCAGGATGTTTGCTAGCCAGCGATCCCAGTAGGTCACTAAATCAATCCCAAAATGAAGGCACACAATACTGGGAAGTTTCAGGGGAATATAGACGTTTATAACAACCAATGGATCAGCCTCCAAAAATCTTACCTGAACAACCAAACAATTTGGCAGCTTTGTGGGATATTGAACCACGTTCACCTTTAGTTGATTTGAAATTAGTGTCAGCACCCCCCCCCNACAGGCATCCCCTCTTAGCCAACTTTAGAGCTGGCACAGTATAGGAGGAGAAGCCCGGGGAGGGAGGACTCTGCCTCATTCACAACCAGCAAGGTCTCCTGGAGGCAAACTATATGATAGTTAGCTATAAAGGAAACCCAATCTGGGTCACTTACCCGAGCTTTTATCCCCTCTACATTCCATGAAAGAGGAAGAAAGGGAGAGTTCTCACTAAGCCACAGGGGGTCTGTCTATCTGATCTTTAGATTGCAAGGCCTCTTGAAAGAACAAGGAAGGTGCCAGTGCAGAAATCAAGCCATCCTTTCCCTCCCATTGATAGTCTAGATCCTGAGGCTGAACTAGAAAAAGGTACAAAGGACAACGAGAATGATAAAGGGTATGGAACCGTTTCTGTACAAAGAGAGACTTGACAAGCTGGGTCTCTTCAGCTTAGAGAAGAGAAGACAGAGGGGCATGATAGAGGCTTATAAAGTTTTGGAGTGAGGGGAGCAAGTAGGTAGGAAGCAGTTATTTACCCCCTCAAATAGTACTAAAACTAGGGGATACTCCACAAAACTAGCTGCCGGCAGATTTAAACACAAATAAAAAAGGAAGTACTTTTTCACTCAATGCCGAGTAAGCTTATGGAATTTGTTGCCAGAGGATGTTATCAAGGCCAGTGGTATAGCGGAGTTTTAAGAAAAAAAAAAGAGAGAGACTGGATAAGTTCTTCAGAGACTAGGTCCATTAATGGCTATTAACCAAGTAGCTTACCGGATGAACTTCTTACTGTCAGGAGCTGGGAGTGAACAACGGGGAATGGATTGCCCATTGTGACCGTTTGTTCTTCTCCCATGCAATCGAGATTGGCCACTGCCAGAGGACAGGATGCTGGGCTTGATGGATCATTGATCTGACTCAGTAGGACACTACTTATGTTAACTGGCTCCCAATCAGTTCTTTCCTCAAGTCAAAAACTCAGTCAGCTCCACCACATCTACAGACTGGACCACTTCTTTATGCTTCACCCAAACATATACACACATCTTTTATTTGCGAATGGGTTCCCAAACAAAAAACTGTTCTCCCAACTGTTCTTCCTGTCCTGTTTTTAAATGAAGTCATACAGGCATGTATTACCTGGAGAATTATTGCAACTATTCCATGCACACCTATATAGATTGTTGTATCATGTAGTGCATTAAGTCTTTAAATCAGAGAGTTTTTGTATATAGTTTGCCTACATTAAAATACTCGTACCAGTAGACTAGTAGTAGCATTTGGATTGGATGGTCAAGTCACTGAATTACCATCGCCTCCTCATTCGCGCCCCCACTATCCAGATTTGGAGACTCCCACCTCAGTGAATACATCTTCCTTTTCTCAGTCCATCCCTGTGCCTCTTCAGTAAGTCCAAAGGGAGCTTTCTGGCCCCTCCCTCCTTGCTACTCAGAGACTCTGCTGGCTTCCCTGTGGTTCTTTCTTCATTGCCTGAAAGACATTGCACAAACCGATTCCCTTCTGCCTCGGTTTGCATCTCATTTGGCTATCCTTCACACCCTTCATTTGAACCATGGCGTGTGACTTGCCGTCACTCAAGTCTTCCTCATATCTGCATTTTTAAAAAACAGAAATACCTTGTACATGGAATCCCTTTGTCTTGGCACTCTACCCTCAAGCACCTTCTCTAGACATTTAGAGGCCTATCATTTTCAGGATTCCATCTGGTGAAGTCAAAATGAATCTCCATAGTTTAAAAAATAACCAGTTAGTGTAGTGATACAAGTCAAGCATGCCATCTTTCCCCATCTCTTCCTTAGTTTTGTACATTGATTTTAAACTACTAGAGGCAGAACTATTTTTATATATCAGTGTATAACGTAGCATAGGTACTAGGTAGCATGCACTTTGTACTGGGCCAAAATTCACCCAATAACCATTTTCCAGTTTAGCTACAGTCTGTTTTTACATTTTACTAATGTACAAGACAATGATCTTTTTTTAAAAAAATTAACCTACATTGGAGAAATGCCATCAATATTCAGTGTCAGAAAATAAGCCATCTTTCATGGAGTCTCTACACAGGCAATGCACGTGCAAGTCAGGTAGCTTCATCCATACTCCCCTGTATATAAAAACATAGCTAGAAGACCAAGTTCTTCATAAGTGACTTTCATATGGGGCTATAAATTTAGATCCCAAATAGATACATTGCAAGGGTATGATCTCACAAGCATCTTCAGTCAGCATTAGTTATCCCAAAATTACATGCTTGTACCACGTTTCTGTCAAGAGTTCAAATCCCTCATTTAACCTCCCTGACTAGGAGAACAAGGTGGTTAGAGTATGCTAAAGGGAGTTGTAATTGGGAAAGGCCAGTTGTAAGAGCACATCCTGCAAGGGGGCTGGAAGTCTTCAGAAAAACATTAAAGGAAAGCAGGTTCAGTTAAGGTCTTAAAAAAACCCACACACCCTAAAGTCACTTGTGTATAACTTGTCCATTTCCCCACACAAGAATGCTTAGTATGTTGTGGATGGAGGTGAAATCAAGCCTCAACACAGGTGAGAGCCACATGGCCAGGTTATGGTGGCTGTGGGAATTAGAAGTCGAAGTCAACTCTCAACTTCGCCCCCTTTGTATTCATCTCATTCTTTTGTGCTCCACCCACCACACTTATGAGGGAAAAGGTCATATGCACCGAATTTGGTTGTCAAATATATAAAGCTAGGAATAGTTCTCTCTCAGTGCCTTCTAAACCCAAGGCACTGGTCCTCAGAGAAGGAGGCCAAGCCTAAACGAGCTGAAATAACAGATGTACAAATAGTTCTGCAGGTTTACCACCATACAGGGCATCAGTAAAAATTGGACAGAGGATATTTGTGCAGTGGCACATAGCAGGGTATTGTTTCACACACAAATCACATGTCTAGCATGTGCATGAGGCACAATTTTAGAACAACAGTGAACATCCTGGATTGCCTTGCTGTTAAAAAGCTATTCCCCACACAACTATTTTACAGCACACCCTTTGCCAAACTGCTAGGTTGGACTGGTTTTTAAAAGTACTATATCTAGTTTGTGCTGTACTTTGAAGTGCTGCAAGTCATGGTTTTCAGCTTCTGGATCACTTTCTTATTATAGCCAGGGACCCATGTTCACTGAGTTTTCCCCAATTATAGCTCCCTTCTGCTCCTCAGTTTTCCTCCATAACCATAGCTGCTGATCAGAGAATGCTTTTACTACATCCCGAGTCACATAGGTGACTTTAGCTCACAAGTTTCCCCCTAAAGCTGCAATTCCTGAATTTGTACAGTTTGTCCTGGTCTATACTTATAGTTAAACATCTTCACAGCACATGTTTCAAGTACTCAGTATTGGCAATGCATTTTCCCCTCTTAGTATTTCAAGGGCCAAATACTTCTCTCTAACGCAGACTCAATCAAGTTCAGGAATTAAACGGAGGGCAGATTTTAGCCTGTATCAGCTTTAAAGAACAACATCCCCATAGACAGGAAACAAAGTTAGCAGGAAAGGTTAACTCATCAATGCAACTAAAAAAAGAACATGTAGCTTCTTTCCTGTTCTTTGATGGGACAGCCTTAATTTTGTGGATGGAAAGGGACATTAACTTAAATATAGACTAGTACTGAACTTAGAGACGGTTATATTGACATCAGAATGTCCCAAGTGAAAGGGTGCTTTAACAAACCCCCTATACATTGCAGCAGTCAAAAGCTGGGGGAGGGAAGACTTGTTTGAAATCCTCCAGCTTCTCGGTCTCCAATATTACTAGAAACAAACTATTCTGCAGTGTTCACTCATCAAATATTTCCTACAACAACTTAGATCAATTTGCAAGCACCTGAAGGAATGTGGTATGTTAAGAAGTAACCAAGATGGGTTTGTGAATAACAAATCGTGGCAGACCAATCTGTTCCCCTCCTCCTGTCAGTAGTGTAATGAAGCCTTAATTTCTCTCAGTTGCTTGTGAGGGGTCTTGTGGAACTGTAGCAAATATCTTGCTTAAGTCTAGGTATATTAAAGGGGTGGCCAAATTTCCCAACCCAGAGTTGCATACTAAAAAATAAATAAATCTTTATTTGGCCAAGAGCCGCCGCCACCACACACACACCTTTGCAATTAGCAGATAGAGCTAGTGCTCTACTGTACTGGCTGCTGGGACTGAGGAACAGTCGAGTCTCAGCAGCCAAAGCACAAGTGCAGTGAAGACACAAGACCAATAAAAACCAACACAAGACCCAGGGCCAGCCTTAACCAAGAACCACGGTTTGACCATCCCTAGTGTATTACAGCAGCTGCTTCCCAATTGTCCATTAGCTCCATGGAGAGTGGCAGCCTCTACGAACAACGTTTATCATTTTTATATATATGAATATAAGCGGGACTTCTAAAAATTACAACTGTATCTGCTGTAGACGTTTATGGCTGGAAATCATCATAACACATCACTTAATTCAGCCCCATGACCTTCAAGAAGGCCAACTGTATACCTAGACCTTTCTTTAAAGGCGTTGATCTAACCTACTTTTTTTTTTTTTTTTTTTTTTGAAAAAGTATTCTAGTAATGATGACTTCACAACTTTCTTTAGCAAATCGGTTCCACTACCTAATTTAGCTTAAGTGTGTTTCTTAATTATTCTTTTTTTAAAAACACATTACCTCTGATCCTATCCTCTG
Organism: Sphenodon punctatus; assembly: GCA_003113815.1. Classification (NCBI taxonomy): domain Eukaryota; kingdom Metazoa; phylum Chordata; class Lepidosauria; order Sphenodontia; family Sphenodontidae; genus Sphenodon; species Sphenodon punctatus. The sequence continues at coordinate 4,342,361 of QEPC01012362.1, forward strand.
GAGGCCTTGGAAAACTATTGAGTACCATTTTGCTTATAAACCAGCTTTCACATATTTTAAAGACTGTAATCATGTCCCCCACTACTTAAGAATGTAAGAAGTGCCATACTGGGTCAGACCAATGGTCCATCAAACCAGCATCCTGTCTCCGACAGTGGCCAATCACGGTGGCTTGGGAGAAGCACCCAACAGCACCTATGGGGGATCCATTCCCTGTTTTCCCCCAGCTCCCGTCATGTTCCCTGATCCTGTCTGGCTAATAGCTACTAATGAACCTATTTTCCGGAAACTCGTCCAAACCTCTTTTAAACTCAGCTATAGTAGTTGCCTTTACCACAGCCTCTGGCAGTAGATTCCACAACCCAATTATACGCCGAGTGAAAAAATATTTTCTTTTATTTGTTTTAAACTTGCCACCCATGAGTTTCATGGAGTGTCCCCTAGTTCTAGTTCTAGCTAAGAGGGTAAATAACTGCTCCTTGTTTATTAGTTCCAACCCCCTCATCATTTTATAGACCTCTATCATATCTCCTCTCAGTCATCTCTTCTCCAAACTGAAGAGCCCCAACCTACCAAGCCTCTCCTCATACAGGAGACCTTCCATGCCCTTGATCATTTTTGTTGCCCTTCTCTGTACCTTTTCCAGTTTAGCTGTCTTTTTTGAGATGGGTCGACCAGAACTGCACACAATATTTGAGGTGCGGTTGCATCATTGATTTGTATAGCGGCATTATGACCGCCTCAGTTTTAGTCTCTATCCCCTTCTGAATAATTCCCAACGTTTAGTTTGCTTTTTTGACTGCTGCTGCACACTGCACTGTGGATTTCATTGTATTGTCCACAACCACCCCCAGATCCTTTTCCTGAGTGGTAACTCCTAGCTTAGTACCCAGCATTGTGTACTCATGGTTTGGATTATTTTTCCCTATGTGCATCACTTTGCACATGTCCACATTAAATCTCATTTGCCATTTAGATGCCCAGGCACCCAGTGTCGTAAGATTCCGTTGCAGTTCCTCACAGTCTGCTTGTGTTTTAAACTACCTTGAATAACTAACTTGGTGTTGTCTGCAAATTTGATCACGTCACTCTTACTTGTGTCTCTCTAAGCTAAACATTCCTATTGTGGTGGTCTCCTTTTGAGTCCTTTCCAACTTGTCACTGCTTAAACCAAGGAGCCCAAGTCAGGATGTAGGACTGAGTATGCAGGCCTGACCAGTGCTGAGTAAACAAGAATAATGACTTACCTCGTCCTGGAAGCTATATTTCTGTTAACATAGCCCCAAATAGTCTTCAGTAAGACGTCAAAATTATAAAACTGGCCAACAAAAGTCCTTGCCCAACTATGAAATTCTGAACAAATCTCTTATCTGTGTCTCCTCCCCTATACCAGGTGTTTTACATCAACGTTTAAATCCAGGGCTTTGCTAAAAATAAATTAGGATGGCATATTAAATTCAGCATTTTTCTTCTACATAGTATAGTTGTAAAACTTTTCAAGTTATAGTGATGACTATTGCTAAAGCCAATGGGGAAAAAAAAAAAGAGAGCCTCCGCTCCCAGCGAGATTGGGATCCATGGCTCATTACATTGGGTGAAAACAGACATGACACTAACCATCCTTGGTGGCTATTTATGCATGTTGCAGGGCTGTATTGGTGCCCTATGCAGCCCTGAAACATGCATAAATGACCACCAAGAGTGGTTAGCGTCATGCCTGTTTTCACCCATTGAGTCTGCAATAATAGGAATGGCCAGATTTTCCCCATCTGCATTTAGGCAAGACAGGCTGCATCAAGAATAGATCTGAAGAGGCCTTTAGCTCGTGAAGATCTGCATTTGTATAGTCAAGAACCTTTGGTGAGAGCATTATTTCCTAGGGGGGCTTTTTGGGGTGGTTTTTTTTTGTTTTTTTTTTTAAAGATTTCTTTGAATCCACAAACTGCAAGATGTGTGTCACTTGAATTTTTATTGCACCCCTCTGCCAGACGGCACTTGGAAAAACAGTAAATAAAAGGGGGAGGAAAGATACATGAAGGGGAACAAGCAGCAGATGCTTTATAAGCACCTGGAGAAGGAAAAAAAAGTTCTCAGGTACATTTTGAAGGTGAGGTGGGAGAAACGGAGAGTAGCATCTACAGGGAGTGACTTCCACACTGATGCACCTGCTGCAGCAAAGGCTCGATTGCCTGCCTACTTAAGGCACAATCCCCAAAACCGCAGGTGGCATTCAAAGGCAAGGATCCAGGAACAGTTATCGTATATAGCCAGGATTAGAATAGATCTGTTTGCCAGCTTTTATTAATGCCATTTCAAGAGTCAGGTTAGACAAAAGCCCTTTGTTTACACACAAGCCATAGCCCTGGTTATCTAAGGTTGAAAGTCTTACCTGAAAATAAAAAGGTAAGAATGCAATAACCCCATTCTGTTCTTGTACGATTGTAGATGGCTACAACTATATCCGGAGAAGGCATTACAGTACTAGTTGGTGCTAACATGTGGATTCCCATTGTATGCTACAGCAACATCTTTTCTCAAGCCCTTCATTTATGTCCTCAACAAGTTCTCTCCCCTGCTCAGAATTAGTAGTCCAACCAGTACTTGCCCAGGAGCCCCATGTCCGACTGTGGGAAACCAGTTAAACAACATAATGGGGTGTGGATAAAAAAGGTGGTTCCTTTTGTGGCAGTTTACTGTTTTGTAGTACACAAAGCACTTTTCATAGTGTTTCCAAGTATGCGTTCAGCTGTGAAGTAGCTGCAGAAGCAGAGCGGGGGTAGGGGTGGTAGAGGAAGGACCCTCTCTTCTTGCAGCAAGCACCACTTCTAATGAAAATGGGGCCGTAGCCAGAGAAGGCTTCTTCACCGACCGTGACCCAACTTTCCATCAGAGCTTTCCCGCCCTCTCCTTCTCTAACAGCTGCGCACGGTGCAACTCTATGGCACTGGTGGACCTGGATGTGGGCGAGGCTGCCAGTAGCCTAATAGATGGGTGGTGGATGCATGGGCATGTAGTCGCACGCAGTGGCCTGCACAGTGGGCCTCCGATGTCCTTGGACAATGCTGTGAGTGGGGGCTGCGGGCAACATCTGGCAAACACCTAATTGATGGGCAGGTAAACACCTACCTGGTGGGTGCTAATGTAGGCTCATCTCGTTTATTTTCACCCACGGTTTCTGTATCTCAAGTGGTAGAGCTTTCGAGAAGAAAGTTAATGGTTATTAGCCAAGCAGATTATGAGATAGAAAACTTCTTACTGTCGGGAGCAGAGAGTGATCAGTCACAATGGGCAACCCATTCCCTGCTGCCGATACTTCTCCCATGCCACCGAAAAATTGGCCACGGTCAGAGACAGGGTGCTGGGCTGTTATTAGTCTGACTCAGCGTAGCACTTATGCTCTTAAAACTGAAGGCCTGGGTGTTGTGCATTTGCTTTTTAAGGATACTTTCTTCTTCATCCTAGCCTTCAAGATGGACCATGGGCTTTTTAAGTTTGCACAAAATTAAGCATGCACGTCAGGAGACTATTTTGTGCATGTGCACACACAGGTTTGAAAGAGCACAAAATAAGTAAATAAGCACAAAATAAATAAATAAATAAAAAATCACTCCCCACGCTGGGAACAATGGAGGAAAAGTGGATCCTCAAAACCAGGCTAACCCAGAAACCATCTAGCCAAATCCACTAGCTAATTACGTTTTAGCTTTCTCCTCCTTCCCACAGTTTGTTACACCAGGTCATCATTTTGGGAGCAGAGACTCTACAATGCGGGTGCTGTATAGACAGCATTGCAATGGGATCCATATCCCATCTGGGGATTCTAGATAGTGTACCATTAACAAAGGCAGTGAAGGAGTGAGCCTAAGCTGCCCAAATTCAATTTGGGGGCAATTATATTGTTGTGCATAGAACTGATGGAAGAACACAGGAATAGGACAACTCTACTGTTGTCTCCAACAGGGCAACTATGCAGACAGAAATGGGCTGTCTGCTGCGTAACTCACAATAATAAGGTGGGCTCCGTGCAAGACTGGCTGGTGGGATGGTTTATCGGGGAAAGATGCCCCAATGTTCTGAATTAGCAAAGTCCTATTAAAGTTGTGGCCCCCTGTTAACTCGAATTTGGTCTCTGCCTGCAACAAGCACTAAATTTAGATGAGATTCATTAAAAGCCATAAGCAGAAGACAGATTCTTCATCCTTTTCCCTCAACATGAAAGTTCTTTTTCAGAAGTATACCTCATCTTGAATCGGCCACTCCCCACGGAGACCGGTAAATGATCATCTACTGCTGGGGTAGCTAAAAATAGGCTTTTAATGCAACACATCTCAGTGCAAAGCATCGAAGGCTGCTTCTTAGGAGAACGTCTCCTTAGAGCTCCTTCCATCCACAGATTTTTGTAGTTTTACAGAACTTTAATTTGCAACACCTCAAGCCCTCTGCAAATTAGGACACACTGCAATCTGCAAGATATAACCCAGGAATGAAGGGACAAGAACAAATGCTCCTGACAAGTCTTCACTTTCTGAAGGCTGTATGTATCTTATTTGGATGAGTGGTACGATAATTTACAGTGTGCTACAGGAAGGGACAATGCGCACCAACGCCAGAGGCCTCTGCCATGGCAGCAAATTAATTTGGCAAGGTATACCCAGTTGACTCTGGAAGCATGGGGCATGGTTTACTTACCCAAGCTAGAATCTTAGAGTTGGAAGTGACCTCAGGCTATCTAGTCCGACCCACCCTGCTCAGTGCGGGAAATCCACAGCGAATGCATCCCTGACCGATGGGCCGTCCAGCCTCTGTTTGAAAGTCTCCAGCGAAGGAGAGCCCGCCGCTGCCTTAGCCACTCTGTTCCACTGTCGAACAGCTCTTACCGTTAGGAAATTCTTCCTAATGCGTAGCCGAAATCTTCTTGCTTGTAATTTGAGCCCATTGGGTCTAGTCTTGCCCCTCAGGAGTAGCAGAGAACAAGTCTGCTCCATCTTCTATGCGACAGCCCTTCAGTATTTGAAGACGGCTATCATGTCTCCCCCTTAGTCTTCCCTTCTCCAGGCTAAACATACCCAGCGCCTTCAACATTTCCTCGTAGGACTTGGGTTTCCAGACCCCTGACCATCTCGGTCGCTCTCCTGTGAACCCGTTCCAGTTTGCCGATCTCCTTATTATGCGGCGCCCCGAAGTGGACGCAGTACTCCAGATGAGGTCTGGCCAGCGCAGAATAGTGTTGAACTATTACTTCTCATGATCTGGACAGTAGGCTTCTGTTAATGCAGCCTAAGATTGAATTAGCCGCAGCTGCATCACACTGCTGACTCGTGTTCATCTACCACTCCTAGATCTTTTCCACATGTACTGCTGCCAAGCTAGGTATCACCCATCCTGTACTTGTGCATTTGATTCTTCTTACCTAAACAAACCCTCTTTTCCCCCCCCCAGAATAAAACTGGGGTGGGGGGTGGGGAATTCCTTCTCAAGCCCCAGTAGGACAACGTGTTAGACTGCAAACCTGTGAACAAGGACCATGAGCCAATAATCAAGAGAGAGAATGCTTTGTATTCAGTGCCAGATCATCATTCTAGCAACTCTTTGTCCAGTGCTCCAGCCAAAGGCTTTGTTTTTTTAATCTCCTCTCAATAGGGTCTGTATTGTCTGAAGCATCTCACTGATCACTTCCTTTCTCATTGCATGAAGACATCTGGCAATAATCACTTGCTTGGAAAGTATTGGTTAAATCATACAATTTTAGTTCTTATGGTAGCTTTGTCTTCTTGGGAAAAGGTCACATAAGCCTGCTTTGATCATCATCTCTTCCCTCCATTTTGCTCTCCTCTACCTTTTCACAGTCTTATCTAGATAGATAACAATAAAATTATAGCCAATGGCCTTCACAATTCTAATTACAGAAATGTAAAACACATTAGATAAGAAAATTCCAGACAATGAGCATACAAAACCTATTGAACAATCAAATTAGAGTATGTATCCTCCTCATGAGAAAGTGTTATCTATTGCTTAGTGTCTCTCCTTCCCTTTCATAGGTTTTATCTATTGCCCAATCATTCTCTCACTGCCCTTGCTTATATGTAGGATTGGTCAAAAATAATTTAGTGGTTGTCAAGCCTAGGTTGCATATTATGAAATTTCAGGTTAGACGGGTGTCTCAAATCCTTCAGATAATGAAGTCAAGTGGATAGGAGTTGAGGGGGGATCATAAACCAAATCCTTCTCATTTGCCAATGCTATAGATTATTCAACAGCATTTAGTTAATGTCAATTTGTTTCCGGACACTGTAGGAATAGGCTTATGCAAGAAAATTCAGGCTCAGCCTGCTTCTCGTCAGAAGTTGTACAATGACACCTACATTCCTAATGACAACAGAAGTTAAACGTGTGAATTTTGGGGACAGACATCAGAGGCGGGTAAAATTCCAAAGCTTAGAAAAGGTTTAGACACACAGCACCAGTCCCTGCACAATGCCATCAGTGAATCTTCTACATTGCAGTAATCTCTAATAGAGAAAGCTAGGCCGACTCACTTCCAGCTAGTTCTCCAACTTTTCCAACAGACAGCTTGGACATCAGCAGAAGCAGCCAGAAAGAGAGGACAAGAGCCAGCAGTAGATAGCCAGCCAACTCTCTGTGGAACACAGTTTGTTAACTGCTGCACTAGACACCATTTCTCAGTCATGAGCACACAAAGAAGCATTCGGAAGCCTGCAAAGAGACCCATGCAAGGCCCTCCACCAGGTGAATGGCTGGAGCAGTTGTGCGAGAAGTCTGTCCACACAGTGGACATTAACAGAAGTGACCGGCTTGGCATGGAGAGGAAAAGCACTAGAGACATGGTCCAAGTTGGGCTGCCAAACATGGCGGCCACCAGGGAGGGGCACGAACGTGTGTCCAGATGACCACATACTGGGCCCAGCACCCTGACATAACGGGCAGCCAATGAGAGCCAGCTATGGCTGCTCGCCATGGCAGACCTGATCCAGGTCAGGTCATGGTGGACCACAACAGATGCAGTAGTCCACTGTGACCGGCTTTGCCCCCATTGGGCAGACCTTAACCCAGGCTGTGATTCAGAGACTTTCCAGGGGCACAGCCCAGGCTATCTGCTGACCGAGCTCCAGGCAATCCTGGGACACATGTGCAGGTGAGGTCCGGGCCAGACTGGATCAAAAGCAGGCCACAGCGTGATTTTGTCACGTGTCAACACCCAGGGGACAATCCAGCGGACTGTGTACACAGACGCGTGGGGCACAGTCAGAACATGTGCGCTCAGACGCACACGCGGTGCCACGTGCAGCAGGTTGCATAGGCCGGGGTTGCACTTTTGCCCTTCGCGTCTGTGCTGCGAGCACAGCGCCGCATGGGCGTTTTGAGTGCACACGTTCTAGCTGCGTCCCACGCGCCAGGGTTGGCATACGCAGGCTGTTGGGTTGTCCGCCCCAGTGTCTCCATATTTACCCTAAATAAAATACGCTAAAAACAGGGCTGGTTTTGCTGACGGATCACGTGACCCAGTAGACCAAAATGGCTACACAAGGCATATGGGGAGGAGTTGCAGCCAATACCGCAGGCTATAGAGCAGGATGGCGAGCCTACCTTTTCAGAGTGGGGTGTTTAAGGGATGTGCTCAGGATGGTGGAAAGAAGGGAAGGACCCAGATCATGATCTATGCCATGGATCCATCCCCCCCCCCCATCTTTGAGCACATACCCTCACGTCTGCTCCCTTCCGCTCGAGGTTGCTCTTCCAGTGCTTGAATGGAGGGATTGTATCTGTGGTTCAGATGCAGGAATAGGAAAGGGCCCAAGGATAGAGAGAGACAGTGATGGGCCACAATTGGCCCACTGTCTGGAGATTCCCCAACTCTGCCATGTTGGCTTGAAGAAAAGTAACATTGCTGAGGCTTTCGAGTAGTCTCTCTAGAGTCAGATGGGAACCAATTCCATTACTCTCCACCCACAAACCATTATTTCAAAAAAAGTTTTTCAGAAAGCATGAGAGAGTTTCTCATTTTTGCATGGCAGCAAGACTGAAGGGGAGTGCCTTTTTAGTGTCCCAAGTCAGAGACACAGAAGTAGGCCTAGCACAGAACACACTCTCCTCCTTCTTCCCCACTTCCCTCTGAATGCTTTTCAGTAGTAGCAAGACAGCGTGAGGCCGTTAAGGCTTGGAGCCTTATTCTGCAATTCCCATTCAGCCTGTTCATCAACGCCAACTTGTCACAGTAGCGTTATTCTTTAGAAGCTGCAGGCAGTTAGTGGCTTGGTGCCACCGTTGCACTAGGAAGCAGCAGACTGTATGTTTTAAAGGCTCAGTTCAGGAAATTCAACTTTTCTTACAAAGAAATCCTTATTAAGCTTTTCACCAACCTGACCAAAAAATACCACCACTCCTATACAAACAACATTCCAGTACACCAAGTGTAGGGAAGAGTTTCCTTCCCAGGAGCCACTTTAAAGATTAGTACAAGCTCTGAGGGCTATATAGGAGTTGGGGGCCGGTGTGCACTCAGAACGAGGATTCTGTGCCATGGATCTGTCCTCTGTCCTTATATGCATGCCTTCATCTCCACTTTCTTCCCCTGAGCTTACTCTTTCAGTGCTTGGGGGTAGGACATGGACCCAAGAACTGGACAAGGGACCAAATAAAAAGCTAGCCTTGGGTTGCATTTGGGCCCCAAGGCTCCCTGCCTTGCAATACGTGCACAGAGCATGGAGGCTTCATTTGGAACACAATACTGGATTTGAAGCAGGTCGGATCTCTTTTATTGGGTCAACTTCCATTGGGAAGTCTACAAGCTTTGGGGCCACACAGGGCCCTTTCTCAGGTTTGCATAATCCGAAGAACAGAAATTGGTCCAATAAGATCCATCATCTGAACAGCGTCCTCCCACCCCCCACCATCTCTTACATTTGGGACTCAAACAGCAGCCACATTCATTTAACTGTAATAGAACAGTGGTTCCCAAAGCTTTGGCCTGTGCGATCCTCTTTTGAGACTCAATTATAATCCTGTAACCCCAGGCCGCAAAGTCTTGCAGTGTATATCAGCCAGAAGATGGGGTTGCAACTCCATCTACAGACCCTGATGCTATTGGTACCCCAAACCAATAGTTGGGAGACTCTTCAATAGAGCGATATAGCTTTGTGAATATTAACAATTAGGCTTCTAAATGTTGCAGCATCTCGATTCCCACAACTCGACTGAACTACTTGATGAGGATATATTGAAGGACTTCAAAAAGAAATGGGGAGGGGAAGAGATTTGTAAATAGATTCAATAATTAGCCTGTAAATTGAGAGTACAGACTATAGCTACTTGCCAAATTTTATGGGGTTGTGCATATCGACTTAAAAACCACAAACAATACAGTTTCAGATATATAATTGCGCTGGAAGACAGCTTAGTCTTAAAGGTGACAGTATCTATAGGAGATCATTGTGGAAAGGATAAATGCAAGAAAACACCAAGGTAACTCTGGCTATCTGAAGCAGGCTCTACCCAACTGAGCAAGTTAAACCAGCAAAACCAGATGAATGAGCCTATACCGGCAGGGACCGCGTCTAGTTCTATGTTCTGTACAGCACCAGGTCACACGACTGGCGCTATATAAATGTTTATTATAATAATAATACCCCAAGAACTAGTTGTCAAAAGACACTTGGATACAGCTTTTTAGGTGCAGGGACTTTGTACAGCAGCTACACAATGGAGCCCTAGTCTATGACTGAGGCTTCTAGGTATAGCAGCAGTAACCAAGGCTGTTTTTAGATGGACCTGCCTCCTGGCTGGTGGAGCAACAGCGCACTTCTGGGAGTGTGCACACACCGCCCACCCATGCACCTACACACAGCAACTGGGGGAAAAAACAGGTTGCTTAGCAGGGGCATATGTTGCAGGAGCATGTCTCCACCCAAGCCACCTTCAGATGCGCACCTGGGTCCACAGGGGGGGGGGGGGGGGG
>QEPC01012362.1:4352382-4363892 GCA_003113815.1 Sphenodon punctatus
GGGGGGGGGGGGGGGGGGGAAGGGATGGGTGGACCCATGTGGGCACATCCCATCTAAAAACTGCCCAACTCTGAGGGATGTCAAGACAGCCCCCAGGGAGACAATCATGTTCCGCAATGGAAACACCCAGGTTATGTTCTCTTCGAGCATATGGGAGGACTTCTTGGAAATTACAGTGTAGACTTTTACATTTGATCTTTTCTCCCCACCCACCTCTCTCCCTCATCTCTTCCACTACCTTTTTCTTCTTCTCTACTAGGTGGTACTTCTTTCAGGTTTGCCGGTCTGCATTTATGGTCAAAAGCATTAAATATAGTTTGTTGTTATTTTTAAGATGCTGTAGGCAATTTAATTCCATCTTTTGCCTAGTTTAAAAAACAACCCACAAATCCACGCAACTGAAGAGAGGCTAGTAGAAAAAGGGAAATGCCCCCAATGACTTCCCTTCAGCAGCTGCAATATTACAAAAAAGGCAGATGGTAATTGCCCCATCTTATCAGGGGCAAGCCAGGCCATCTCCAACCGCACACTTGTTGCCTTCAGGTTTTATTACTGAAGTTCTCAAAGCTACACATGCTTGGAAGACGTGCCAACCAGTACAGTGCACGGTGGCCCATCCCCCTCTCCATAGGGTGTTTTACACACACATTTCTCCTGGACGTTTGCTGTTACATCCTGAACTTTGTGTGTCTAAAATCACTCACCCAGATCTTAAACATCCAGCTCTTTGAACTGCATAGAACTTCTCCCAGAACTTGTGTGTAAAATGTTCTCCTGGTAAACTACTTTGCTCCAGGCAGCTGTGGTCACTTGGTTTCCATGGCAGCCTGTCACGTCTACAGCTGCGGCTACTTTAGGCTGCCTCAGGGAAGCGTGTGTGTGAAGAATACATCCTGAACTTACTTGCGGACTTGTAAAACCCAGATTATTAAAAAAATCCGGAACTTTAAGGCATGTGTAAAAATGCCCATAGAATTTGGGAGTTGGAAAGAGCCTCACTACCTAGTCCAAATCCCTGCCCCTGGGCAAGATATCCTTGACCTGTCCTACAACATCCCTGTCCAATCTTTTCTTGAAAACCTCTGGGGAAGGAGATTCCACAACTTTCCTCAGCAGCTTGTTCCTCTGTTGAACTCTTCTAGTGGAGTATTTTCTAATGTTTAACTTAAGTCTATCTTCCTCCAATTTAAACCCATTGCTTTTTATCCTTCCTGGAGCCAACAAGTATTCTCCAGTTTCATGGCCTCCTCCAGCTTTTTGTTTTGTTAGCTGCCCCAAAACTGCTGTGTCAGGAGGAGCGGGGTATTCAGTTTTTAAATAAATAAATCCTTTTAGATATTTGTGAACTGTTATGCCCTCCCCTTAATCTTTTTTCCTCCAGGCTAAACATGCCGAACTCCATCAGCCATTCCTCAAAGGACTTGTATTAGACCCTGTAACGTTCTTTGTTGTTTTCTATTGAAGCCTTTCCAGTTTGTCAACATCCTTTTCGAAACACAGAGCCCAAAACTGAACACTGTACTCTGCGAGAGGTCTAACCAGTGGCACATATGGGGTATTTATAACTTCCCATATCTTGAATACAATGCTTCCATTAACACAATCCAAAGTAGCATTGGCCTTTTTTTGCATTATCATGCTGTTGACTCGTTCAATTTGCGACTGGACTGCTATAGCAGAGCTGAGATGACACTCAGCTCTACCTCTCCTTTTCCATCAACCCAGGCCATGCAGTCTCCTTATTTTCCCAGTGCCTGTCAGCTGTGGGGGCTTGGATGAGGTTGAGCCATCTGCAGCTGAATTCTGACAAGACGGAGGTGATATTGATGGGCAAGGGCTTGGGGGGCCTGGGAGTGGTTGAATCGCCTCTTGTAGGGGGGGGTTCGTCCTCCCATGGTCTCTCAGGTGCAGAGTCTGGGTGTGCTCCTCGATTCTTGGCTCAGCCTGGAATCTCAGGTTGTGGCCGTGGCGGGGAGTTCATTTCGGCAGTTACATCTTGTCCGGCGGCTTCGGCCGTATCTCTCAGACTCCGACCTCGCCACTGTCATCCATGCCTTCATCACTTCGAGGCTGGATAGCTGTAACGTGCTCTACGTGGGGCTGCCCGAGAAGCTGGTCCGGAGGCTGCAGCTGGTGCAGAATGCCGTGGCCCGTCTCCTGATGGGGGCGGGTCACAGGGAGCACATGACACCAGTGCTCCGGGCTCTGCACTGGCTGCCTATGAAGCACCGGGCCAGGTTCAAGGTGCTGGTTTTAACCTTTAAAGCCCTTCATGGCCTGGGCCCTGCCTATCTGCGGGATCGCCTCACTCCCCATGTGCCCGTGCGACTCTTGAGATCATCCATGGGAGCCTTTTTGGAGGTTCCCCGCGCGAGGCGGGTGGCCACCGATGTTAGATCTTTTTCGGTGGCCGCCCCTGTGCTGTGGAATTTGCTCCCGGAGGAGGCTCGGCTGGCTCCCACTCTCCTGCTGTTTCGGCGTGTATGTAAGACCTGGCTGTTCCGTCAGGCTTTTGGCGAGGGGTAGGGGTTTCCCCACATACTGTATTTTAAATGTTTTGATTTTTTTATTGAATGTTGTTCGCTGCCCCGAGGGCAGGAGGGGCGGGATATAAATTTTAAATTAAAATAAATAAATACATTTCTTCTTGACACTGCCGCTATTTAGCCAGTTATCTTCTATATGGGAATTTGGTTTTTCTTCCCTAGGTGTAATAATTTATACTTTACAGTCGCCTCATGAACTCCATTTTATATTCTTTTCAACCCTGATCTCCAGTTTAGCAAGGCCCCTGCGGCTTTTAATCTTAGCCTCTAAAAGGCGTTTACAATCCTTCCCAGTTTTGCATTACCGGCAAACTTGGTAAGTTGTACCATCCACCCCTTCATCCAAGTTATTAAAGAAACTATTGACCAGCACTGGACCCAGGACTGATCCCTTCCCACTAGATACCTCTTCCCAGTTTGAAGTCAATCCATTATTTATTGCCCTTTGAGTGTGATATGTCAACTGATTCGGTTCTCATCTTACGGTAGTTCCTTCTAGCCCCCCCCACACACACACACATCTTGCTTAGGCTAACGTTGTGCAGGACTAAAAGGCAGATGCCTTGTTGAAGTCAGTATTATGCTATGTCTGCTGCATCCCTTCCATCCTCAAATCTACTGAACTGGTCACTTCATCAAAAGGAGGAAACTGGTAGAAGTGTATCCCACCTAAAGGCGTGGGGGGCTTACTTTCAGAAAAAGACTCAGTGGCATTGGGAGAGCTACCCAGTTAATTGCCCACACAGTACTTCCACAACAGGAATATACCAATGCAACTGTCAAAACCCACCACCCCAAGGCAGCTTGTGAGCACAGGAAATAGGGCCACGTCGTCAGACTAGACTATGGAACTTCGTATACAATCTCGCCCTAGAGTGGTTTCTCCATAAAACCTGGAATCAAGGTCTCTCTCTTTTCACATCCACAAACAGAAAAGCTTTTTAAAAAAAAGTGTTATTTTTGCATCTTTAAAGTACCCGGAAGGTGTTCAGACACTAGTTATGGAGGATGCATAAACTAGCTAAATAGCAAAGTACCAGAGGAACACAGAGGGCTTTCCACATTTTGCTTTTTAAAGATCACCCACTGTTGATGCAGCATCATCCATTAATAATAAGAGCAGGGCAATTATAACAATGGAAAGATTTCTCCCCCCCCCCTTTTCCAAAGTTCAGCACAGACAAGGCCATGGATCGCAGTGTGTTCTGAGAGACGGGTTTTAAGATTATTTCAGTTGCTAGTTCACCAGGGCATGAATCTCATCTTTTTATATATTCACATCAACCAAAGCATGCTAGACTATTGCAGCATCAGTCTTCGAAATACAGCATTTAGGATTGGGGGTGGCGGGAGAAGAGCTAGCTTTTTTAAAAAGCAATGCCCTTCAGGATTCTCCACCCTGACCTTGGATACATGCTCCTCGCCAGCCTGGCTTGGTCAGATTCTGGTAGAGAGCCTCAGCAAGCGCACAGCAGGAAGTTTTAAGGGAAGAGACAGATGCTCAACACTCAGTGCTGCTGCATTCTTCTGAAGTTTCTGTTTCACATTCCACTAGAACAGGAACACGATTATACAGAACGGAAATAGCCAATTTAAATTAAGCGCTCCCCTTCCCCTGGCGCTCGGTGACCATCTAGCAGCTGCATTGATTTCATGCATTTTGTTTTGTTTTTAAAAAGCGATAACATTTAAAGTCAAGTCACCTGCAGGGTTAACAGAAGTTGGTTGGCCACACCTTGCTGCAGAGAAAGCCATCTCTAGCCAGAACCCAGTCGAAGATTATTATTTTTTCTTTATTTGTATCAAAACTAGATGAGCTGTTCTGCTAATCAGCTCAAAGAGGTATTTGCACTTGGGCACAAGTGCTCAGCCATTATTATGCAAATATACACACACACTTCAGGGGTCAAAGGTTCTCTTTGTAAATGCATCCCCTCACTTTACAAAATGGCTCTTGTTCCTTTCCAACTTTTAAAAGAGATCTGGTACTGTGGGGAGAGGGGAGAGATTTCAGAGATGCTAGGACAAAGAAAAAAAGTTTCCCTACCCACTGTAGTTACTACAGTGGACTTTAGCACTATGTAAAGTTACCCATATGCACAGCTATTGCACATTCAATGCATGACCTGGCAAAAAGTTCACAAGGCCAACATATTACACCACACAGGAAGATCCTACGTAGGGAGTGGCTGTACCAAGTTCACTTCTCCATCGTCTTGCGCTGCCAAATTAGAATAGGCTTCACAAGCCCACACACCCCTCCAAGGAGTGTAAAGCAGCCAAGATTCTAGACCCACCAGGGAGTTTAGACTCGAGCGTCTTCTGCCTACCGATGAGAGAGCAATAGCTTTTGCCTTTCACAGGATGAACAGTTTGGACTCTTCTCAGGAGCTTTCAGATCTGCTTTGACCTTGTGATTGCTGCGAAAGAGACAGTAAACACAGCTCCTTAGGTCACCCGTGTCACATGGGGCCTAATCAGTTATTTTACTTCCATTTTCACTGAAGAGAGGGGCAAACCGCATTAAACCACACCAGCTGTGTCACACTTTGCAAGGGAAACTGGGGGTGGAAAAGGAAAGATATCTTCCCCTTGCTGCTCTCTGACAATCAGCCAGCCTTGCAAGGTCTTGCCCAGCTTTCCCCACCCCAGGCTGTAAATAAATGGACTTCAGGGCCAATCACAGGACACGGTTTGTGATTTTGTTTAGAATCCCAGACCCTGAAACAGTGAGCAGAAGTGGCTTTTAGGTTTTCTACCCTAGTGGGAAAGTCCTACGGAATGATCGCTGCTATGTCATTTTATGGGCTCTTAAGGAAAAGAGAGAGCACTGTAGAAAGAATGGGTTAACTATTGATCTGCTGTAAGCCTGTAGAGGAATCTCTCTGGAACCGTGTTGGTTCAAGGATTTTGCTATTTGCTGGCCAGATATATGCTCAGCCGCAGCGTCGGCCACACAGCCTGCAGGGGGCAGCAGAGCCTGGTGAGCTCCAGCAAGAGAGCTTTTTCCAGAGCCCAAACAAAGGAGGGATCTGTGGAAACGCTCTACCTCCGGATTGCACAGTAATGAGCCCCCTCCCCTGATTTCACTTGGGGGGAAAGAAAAGAAAGAAGAAAACCCAGGAGTGTGTGGTTGCCTTAGTTGGTCCTAAAAATGCAAGAGAGGGAGACAAAGTCATTCAAGGGAGCTTTTATTGGGACCCAGCTTCTGAGAATGTGAACATTTCTTTAGAAAAGCAAGCCCAAGGGAATGGCTGGTCTTTGCTTTTGAGTAATGAGCAAAAGAGAGCGAGTAAAACCATCCTGGGGAGAGAGAGGAGGTGAATTCGAATCTTCCAGTTATGTCACCCAACTTGCCAGCAACATCGACGAGGGGTGAAATGTACTCGCGTGGCTTTGCATCCCCGGTCCCAGCATTTTGTAGGGAGGGGGGCGTGGTAGCGAGTGTTTCACCTGCTTGCAGGTGCGCTCTCGGGGTAAGCAAAACGATCTTCAAAGCAGAGCATGAGAAACCTCCCCCGATTTCTGCAGCTTCTAGCTCAGCTCAGCTCCCGAGAAGAGCAGAGGATCAAATCTCACAGTCAAAACCCTTTCCCGCTTCTAGGAGGAAGGGGGGTGAATGGGTTTGATTGTGCAGAGCACAGAGGTGTGCTTGCATAGTGCAGTTTCGCTAGCAGCAAACACACACACAACTCTGCCAGCAGCTGGATTTGCCAGCTTGGCTGCGTGGAAAGAAGCGAGGAAGTTTCAAGAAGCAGCAGAAAGAAGTTTCTTTAAAAAAATAAAATAAAAAAGGGGGGTGGGGGAGTTTACAGAACGGCGAGGGAAGGCAGCGATTTTCCTATCGCACCGCCACTTTGAATGGCCTGTTCTGCAGAGAGCATGGAAACTTTTCCTCGGGGGGAGAGAGACAGCCTGAAGCTGTGCAAAGAGCTATCGGGCAGGAATTGAAGAGATCCAAGAAGGATCCGCCTATTTAACTATCCACTCATTCCATGTTCTGATCAGAGGTTAGTTTTTAACCTTTACATTTGAAAATCCAACTAGAAGTGAAGACGTGACAAAGTCCGATAAAGTGAAATCGGTTTTGTTGGGGTTTTTTTTTTGTTTTTATTAAAGGGTACAAACTAAGTTTACAGTCTTTAACGCGGTCCCACCCACCTGGATATTTTAGAAGAAAGTAGGTAACAGCCCCAACCCGCCCTCTCCCCAAAGTTTTAAAAGCATTTTAATCAACGCTCGAGATTAAATCAGACGGGAACATTGCTGAAATAAGGCATATTTATTTTAAAACGCTCATTTAAGCCGCTTGCTTTCATCAAAACAATGTTTTTACAAGAGAAACTGCTTACCTTGAACAACAACAAAAATTTGCTTTCCCAGACACACCAAATAAGTCCTATAACTATTACAATACAAAATAAGCCTTATAAAGGTGTAAAGGAAATGAGTCACTTACCAACCAAGAACCCAGATGTCTTCAACCAACAAAACTGATCATGTCCCGCCCGACCAATGAAACAAAAAATAAGCTCCAAGTAGCCAGGCTCCACGTTAAAGCTGCTGGCCGTCTCCGTGGCGGTGTTCAACAGTTCGCAGCCAGCCTGTCTCATTCCCCCATGGCATATAGGGTCAGTGAGCTCATTAGCCAATCAGCTTGCTCTAGAGACGGAGCCAGAGAAATTTAGATGACTGACTCTGAAAATGCAGTTGGAGAAGTCCAGCTCTGATAGCAGATTCCCCTGTTCTCCATAAACTAAAATAACCACGAGAGGGTTTTCCTGTCTTTTGTGTGCTGTATTTATTTAGTGTTATGGGTTTGTCTGTGCTTATTTAAAAAATATTTTCCCAGAAGAGGAACTAAGGTTGTTCCTTAAGCTCTTAAAATTGATCTGGATGGAAACTCTAGAAAATGAAATATTCCCTTTCAAGGGGGGAGGGGAGGGGAGGGTCACATTTAAAAATGTCTGGACCTGTGTTATCAGCACTGCATGCAATCCTGAAGCCATTATTGGCTTCACTGGGTAAGGATTTGCAGCCTTAATTGACAGTAGGTGGGTCCAGGATTGTGCTGTTGGATTCTGCAAGAACTTGTAGTCCCGCTAAAATCAGTTTACAGCGCAGGGTGTTTCCTCTAAAGTTTGTTTTAAAAAATAAA
The DNA here is from genome assembly GCA_003113815.1 of Sphenodon punctatus. Taxonomy (NCBI): domain Eukaryota; kingdom Metazoa; phylum Chordata; class Lepidosauria; order Sphenodontia; family Sphenodontidae; genus Sphenodon; species Sphenodon punctatus. Next base: position 4,360,087 of record QEPC01012362.1, read on the forward strand.
AAAGAATTAAAAAGCAGTGATCCTACAAAGATACATGTTTGCAGAATTTGGGGCCAAAAAGAATGGGGGGGGGGGGGGAATTGAAAAATATATATTTTTTTACATATTATAGAGCATAGATGGGGAACCTCCCACCCATGCACTAAATGCAGCCTGTGGCTGGTTCCAAGTTGGTCCCAAATGTAGGAGATGGAGAGTAATTCCGATGATATCTTCTAATGGACTGACTTCTATTGGTGAGCATATGCAAGCATTCTGGCCTCACAGTGCCCTTCATCAGGCATGTAAAAATATGTCAGAACTACAGACTGACCAAATGTAAAACAAGTAGGGTCTGTGGGTGTGTGCGTGTAAAATATATAGCAATCACTTGGGAACGGCTAGTTGGGAAATTATTTTTATGAGGGATGCCTTTAGCATTTCAAAACTTTTAAATACAATGAGGGGAAAACAATAATCAAATGATAAAATGAATGCAAGCTAGGTATACTGGAGAGGAGGCTGTAAGGAAAGAAAGATTGTAAGAAAAGTTAGCATTTCAAAGCATTTTAATACAATGCAGGGAAAATAACAGGTGGAGGTGTGAACAACAGGCTGCTGCGCGTTTCTGTCGTCACAAAGCCCACGTTTTTATTTAGTTCATTGCTTTTGGTATCCAACATTTACGGATTTTGTCTCCTATAAGCAGTTTTAGAATCAATGGGGCTAATCAGTAAAGATAAGTGCCCATGTAAATGGTTGCAGAATCATGACCTTTAAGTGAAAGGCTTTGGCAGCCTCAATCCTGTAGAGATGAGGCCCTTTCTACACGAGACGCTCCCATGCACGGACACCCATCGTCCCTGGGGGGGAGCATCCCATGTAAATGTGGAGGTGTGTGGGTGCACCCTTCCACAGCCCACTCATCCCCCCCTCCGCCTCACAGAGCCACCAGCAAAAACACAGGTTGCTCCGTGCGTGGGGGATAGGTGGCAGATGGGTGTGCGCCCGTCTGCACCCACACCCCGGCACCACCCCCGTAGCGGCACACACAGACTGCCCCCCCCAACAGCAGTAGCAGTCCATGCAAAAAGGACCCTAACCACAGTTTACCTTTACAGCTGTCCATTGACTTCAATGGGACTTCTCACAGCAGCGACACGTATAATTCTGCAGGATCACGACCGAATTCATTTCTCCTTCTTGACATTTGGGCTGAACTGAACGTGGAAGGAGGTTGGCAAGCTGGCACGGTGCAAGCTGTTGAAACAACTGAACACAAACATATGACTGAATGCACCTGAACAGGAGCCAATGCTACCAAACACAGCTGGACGCGGCATTTGACAATGTTCTGAAGAGGGTGAATTCACAGTCAGATGTTCTACAACCCACAGTGGTTCACAAGGGCCGTTGTAATATTCATCCCTTTAGCTCCCCTGTTACCTAGAGCTTAATTTGAATTTTTTTATTTTTTTTTTAAATGTAAAGGTGCTGGGACTCAGTCCTGATGCACACCTTGACCGCGGAAACATGCGGGGGAGACTATTCAGAGGGCATAAGGGCTGGGTCAAAACAGCCCTTCCATTTCCACAGAACAGTTTGGTGAAAAATGGAACAGCTGCCAAAATTCCGATCCATTGGAATTTTCAATCGGATTTTTGATTGGACATTTTGCGCACGCCCCGAAGGGTGGCAGCTGCAACCGTGCTGCCATTTTGCCTATGGCAGCTGCCATTTTTACACACGTGCAAAGCAGCTGAAAACGTTTCAATCCGTCCAACAAATGAAAATGCGAACAGTCGTTTCTTCCAGGGTTCATTAGTTCCAATCGGCGCATCGACTGCGTCTGTCGAAAACGGAATCTGGATGGAAATGGACCTTCACCTTCACTAAGTGGACTTGCTCGGCCAGGCCCCGTTGCCCGACCAGCTCCTTTTTCTGCCTCGTCTTTGCCGACCCTTACGCGGGGCCAGATTAAGTTTCAGGGAGGTTGGCGCTGCTGTGCCTGTCAGCGGTGACAAAACACCCGTGTGCTGTCCAACAGCAGATGGTCGGCCATTTACAAAGCCCCGACGCTGTCAGGAGACGGGCCAGGGCTGAGGCTGCTGTTTCTGCATCCGGCTGCAGATGGAGTCTTGCAGCAGCAGCAGCAACAGGTTAAAGCCTTGCTGCTATCCCTATCCCAAGAAATGGCTCCACATGCTTTGCCTAACTGTAGGTGTAGGAGTTGTGTGGGAGTGTTCTATAATTTATTTGAATTAACAAAATCATTTAAACATTTTTACAATTTTATTGATTTATTGATTAATTTATTGATAACCCTCCCCCAAACCCCTCCCCCCAACCCAGCAACTTTGGGTGTTACATAACGAGATGTTAGCCTGCTACGGTCCAGCTTTGATCCGTGCAGCCCCCACTCACGTGCTTTGCATGTCCAGCCTAATCAATGGGCAATCCCTATCCCTGGCGTGTCTTTCATGCACTGGCAGGCAGCCCCCACTGGCCGCGCTAGTGAGAGTGGAGAGAGGAGCAGGCGGTGAGGCTACCATGCCTTGGGGAGCCTTACCCCTCCCTGGGCATCTGGGCCACGTGATACAGTGCATTATGTGCAGCCACCAGATGTTCCCCCTGCCCCATGGTAGGGCGAACAGCTGACTTGCTATGCGACGTGTCCTTGGAAAAAATCTGAGGATCGTCTCAGGGCAGTGGGGTAAGGTTGCCCAAGTCCGTGTCTTGCCCCACCATGCAGGGAGTACTGCTATGGGGCTGTGAGTGGCGGGCGCTGTTGCCCGTTGCGCACAGCCATATCATGACCAGGGGCGGGATCGCCATCAGACCGGGCGAGGGAGGCGGAGCTGGGCACCAGCTCATGTGGCTGGCACTACAACCCACCTCAGCCATGGTAGGAGCTCCGAGAGTGTCCTGGCCACCTGGCTTCCTTGCAGGAGGGGAGGCTGCTCATGTATCCAGATCCACATGCTGGCCCTGCAATGTGGCAGCCACCCACACTTGCATGCCCCGGGGCCACATGGGGGCCAGGCCCTTGCTGCTCGTGTGGCCTCTCCCAGGAAGTGGTTGGTCCTTGGGCACTCTAGAATTTCCACCCATGACTGTGGTGCTGGCGGACCTATACACGCGGAGGCTGCCCGCAACCTAAGTGACGGGACACAGACACGTGGGACTCACATTAGCCTGTATTCACCCGCATGACGGGCTCCACATTCTCCGAGACCCAGCTGTGAGTGGGGGCTGCAGGTCTGGTGTGTATTGGCCCCTTATTGGTGGGTGCAAGCACCTAATAAAACAGGCAGGTGGACACGCATCTGCTGTGGGCTAACGCCTCATTTGTTAACTCCCGTTGTAACATTATAAGCAGCACGGAGGGACATTATAAGTGTAGCCATAGGGGCCATCTCCAAGTTTGGATCTGAATTTGAAGGTCCTCTAGGTTCAGAGGGGCTCAGTTTCATGGGTTTTGGATCAGCTCCATGCTTATGTCATCCAGGTTGGGAGATTTCATTAGCCACTTGTCATGCATCCCTTTGAGCGTGCAAATGACTAAGTATTACTTCTCAGTTTCAGTTTACTGGGCTAAACAAACTGGATTTGTTCTTCTCTATTATTATTATTATTATTATTATTAACAAACATTTATATAGCGCCAGCAGTGTACCTGGCACTTTACAAAGTAATAAAATAGACAGGGTCCCTGCCCCTAGGGCTTACAATCTGAGAGACAGGAGCTGGGGGAGAGACTTAGGAAGGGGAACAGAGGGAGAGACAAGGGGTCTAACATTCATGAAGATGCGAGGTCTCAAGTGCAC
>QEPC01012362.1:4375661-4398316 GCA_003113815.1 Sphenodon punctatus
TACCATACCCAGGCCAAAACCCAGACTGGGAGGGATCAAGGAAACCGGTGCGGTCCAGATGTTCCTGGAGCTGCCGTGCCACAGCCCGTTCAATAACCTTCCCTAAAAAGGGAAGGTTAGAGACCGGCCGATAACTGGCAGGAGCATCAGCATCAAGAGATGGTTTCTTGAGCAGGGGTCTAACCACAGCCTCTTGTAGGCAGTCAGGCACCCTGCCCTCCCGAAGGGAGGCACTAACCATCCCAGCCAGCAACGGCCGTAGCGTCTCCTGGCTGGCTTTCACCAGCCAGGACGGGCATGGATCTTGCTCACAAGTAGTGGCACGAACAGATCCCAACAAGGACTCCACATCGGCAGGCGACACCATCTGAAACCGATCCCACAAAACAGGACAGGACGGGGCATCCATAGCCATCACCTCGGTGGCCCTGGCCTCACCATGTTTCCACCTCCCTGCCCCCAGTGACCTCTGCCTTCCACCCCTCCATCTGGTTCATGAGCTGGGGGTTCACTGCGCACAGCTTAGGGTGGTACTGTGCCTAACGTTGGCCCTGGTGTAATACTTGGCCTTTTTTGAGTTCGGCGCGTAAATACTTGGCTGCAGACACAGCTGACCACACAGAACTTTTAATGAACTGTTCACAGAAAAGCACCAGAAAACCAGGGGTTGGGGGAAAGGCAAGCGAATTAACTGTATCGCCCAGAGTTCTGAATGAAATGGTCTGAGACGGTGACTGGTCAGGAGGTGTTGAGTTCTGCTTCTGGTTCTGCGTCAGCCGTCAGGGCCCCAGGCTAGATCTGTAACAACTAGGAATCTGGAGCCTAGCCAGGAACAAGGAAGTTAACTGAGGGTGTTTTTACACGGGAGAGCCTTTCCCCCGTATTTTAAAAGGTCGGTTTGGGGAAACCCCTACGGGGTGGGGGTGGGGGGGATTTAGACGCTTCTTCCTGGACTGGAAGTTGCGTGCCTGTTATTGGCTGTCATGGCAGGGGACAGGAGTGGGGCTCTGGCTGCAGCATGGGGGTGGAGCCAGCCAGCTGCGCATTGCTCCATGCCTCTCCTCCCCAGTCGGGTCAGGCTGTGGGGACGTGTGTTCCTGCCACTGGAGCTGGCCGGGCCAGGGGTACCCCTCCTTCACCCCTGGGCAGGATTGATAGCCACCCGTCACGTCTGTCCTTGGCCCTCTCCTCTTCTCTATCTACACCCAGTCCCTAGGCAAACTCATTGCCTCCCACGGTTTCCAATACCACCCTATACGCTGACGACACTCAACTCTATCTCTCCACTCCTTCCCTCTCCCCCTCTGTTCAAGCTCGTCTCACCAACTGCCTCTCCGATATCTCCGCCTGGATGTCTCCACGCCAACTCAAACGGAACATGGAGAAAACTGAACTCCTGATCTTCCCTCCCAATCCTTCCAATCCCTCTTCCCTGTCAATTGCCATTGATAGGGTCTCCATCCTCTCTGTCCCCCAAGCCCGTAGCTTGGGCTTCATCTTCGACTCGCACCTTACCTTCAAACCCTACATTGACTCCGTGGCCAAATCCTGCCGCTTCTCCCTCCACAACATTGCTCAGATCCACCCTTTTCTGTCTGTCTCCTCTGCCAAAACTCTCATCCATGCCCGAGTCATCTCACGCCTCGACTATTGTAACCTCCTCCTCGCTGGCCTCCCCTGCTCTCACCTTTCTTCCCTCATCTCTGTTCAAAACTCTGCTGCCAGGATCATCCACCTTGCCCGTCACTTTGACCATCTGCAGCCTCTCCTCTCTTCACTGGCTCTCCCTTCCTGAGCGTATTCTGCACAAGCTCCTTGTCTTCACCTACAAAGCCCTTCACAACCTCGCTCCCCCCTACCTCCCTGCCGTGATCTCCCTCTGAACCCCTGCTCGAGCACTCCACTCCTCTTCCATCCCCTCCCTCACCCTCCCATGCCTCCCCTACTCCCCCAACCACCTTCGTCCCTTCTCCCTCGCTGCCCCACACGCCTGGAACTCCCTCCCTGCCCTCGTCCGCCTTGCCCCCACCCTCCACGCCTTCAAGTCCCTCCTCAAAACCCACCTCTTTTACTCCACCCTTCCTAACTCCTGCTAACCATCCCCACCCAGGATTATCCCCCACCTGTTATCTGCAAACTCTCAATTTTCTGTAACCAAGCCAAGAACGTGTACCTGAGCTCTCGCATCCTCATGATTGTTGCATCCCTTGTCTCTCCCTCTGTTCTCCCTTCCCTGTCTCCCCTCCCCCTGTCTTTAGATTGTAAGGTCTCAGGTAGGAACCGTCTCTATCTTATTCTCTGGAAAGCGCCAGGTACATCACTGGTGCTGTATAAATGCTTATAATAATAATAATAATAGTCCGCTAGGGTTTTACATCGTTGGAGGCAGCCAATGAAGAGAAAAGGCTGTCCAACCAATCAGAGACCTCTGGCTGCTAAGGCGCTGTTGATTGTACAGCATTGAGATTGTACAGTTGGACTTGTGAACAGACTAGGTTGCAGTGCAGTTAACACCACCATGCCTCACAAGTGTCCTGGATTTTCCAGGACATCCCTGCTTTAAAATTCCCAATTTGTCCCATAATTAATGGCTTACAAATTTCTGTCTTTCACGCTTCCCTTCCTAGAGACTCTGTAGCAGATTTCTGTGAGACAGGTAACAAAAGAGGGGTTAACTCAGGGATGTCCTGGAAAATTCAGGACACTTGAGAGGTTCAGTATCCTGTGGGCCCCAGGACTTGCTGTGGACACTAGATATGCTACTTTTAGAGGACACTTATAAGAAATGCAGGTTGCAGGGCTGAATTGGTGCCAGTGCAGCCCTGTAACCTGCATTTCTCATAAGTGTCCTCTAAAATGTGCATATCGGCTGGGAACTCAGTTTGTCTATCTGTGTATGGGCAATATTTGATAAGCCAACTAATTAGGACTGCATTAATTAGGAACATAAGTAAGTAGTGTCATACTGGGTCAGACCAATGGCCCATTGAACCCAGCACCTGTTTCTGACAGTGGCTAACCTCGGTTCCTTGGAAGAAGTACCCAACAGGTCATATCGGAGCAATTCATTCCCTGTTGTTCACTCCCAGCTCCCAACAGGAAGAGGTTATTTTCCCCAAAACCTACCTGGTTAATGCTGCTAATGGACCGATCCTCCAGAAACTTGTCCAATCCTTTTTAAAACCCAACTATAGTACTGGCCTTGACCACCTCTTCTGGCAACAAATTCCACAGCTTAATTGTGCGTTGAATGAAAAAATACTTTCTTTTAGTAGTATTTGAGAGGGTAAATAATCGTTCCCTATTTACTCGTTCCACACCACATATGATATAAACTTCTATCCTATCCCCTCTCAGTCATCTCTTCTCCACGCTGAAGAGCCCCAACCTATCCAGCCTCTCTACATGTTCCTTAGCGCAGTGCCTGCTCACACTACCTGCCTTGGCTTTCATTCACTGCAAATCTCTCTGGGCAAGACACTCCTTGACTTTCTGCTCACCACCACAAATGACTTTAGAGCCAAAGATCGCAGTGACGGAAGCAGGTGTTAAGAGAAATGGAATATCCCTGCCTTCTTCCTGAAAATAACAAAGCTATTAATAGAATTTTCTCTTTCAATGTGATGCCTCTTCAGCAAGTGTTAGACCTTGCTGTTTCATCCCATCAAGGAAGAGACGAGGAAAATTCCATCCCAGCTGGGCTTGGATGTGTCAGGCAGATGACATGATTGCAGACGTTCCAGGAAGCTAGAACATATTAGGTGACCTCAAGTACCCTGTGTAGATGGGTGTGACTTTCCCTGCTTAAAACACTGGTTGATTCTGAGGCAGCCAAACCCACTTAACATATTTCTGCTGTGAGTTACCTGACATAAACGTTTTCCCCCTTAAAAAAAAAGTTTCCTCTTTCTTCGATAGCAGCTGAATTAGAGTTTGTGTATCTGACTGTACAAATTAATGCTAAATGGCTCTAACTGCAGTGCGATGCATAGAAAGAGCCCAGCCTAAGTGACTAAGGCAAGTTTTATTCCCAATTTACTGTAACCAAGCCAAGAACATGTACCTGAGTTCTCGCATCCTCGTGAATGTCGCATCCCTTGTCTCTCCTTCTGTTCCCCCTTCCCTCTCTCCCCTCCCCCTGTCTTTAGATTGTAAGCTCTCGGGCAGGGACCGTGTCTATCTTATTTTCTGCAAAGCGCCAGGTACATTGCTGGTGCTATATAAATGGTTATATTAATAATAATTAATACTACACACCTTTGACCAAGACTGCAGTTTCATGTGGTTTGTGCTTTCAGAACAGCATACTTCATGCTGTACTGGAATGTCCTGCCAGAGTTTAAACATGCTGTCTTTTATATTTAAGACTGTGCTGCTGCCTCCATGCCCTTCAGAAAGGAAGTAGACACTCTGTGTGGCACAGCTGTTTACCTCAGCTTGTCAAGGGGGCGAAGGGGAAAGTTCATCCTATAATGTAGTCTCTTCTTGAGACTGGGAAACAAAGGAGCTGCTGGTAAAATACCCTCCACCTCCCTCTCCCGCTTCATATCCAGCACAAACTCCACCTTGGCCTTGTTCTCGACCTTCAAGACTCTTTGTGGTCTTGCTCCTCCTTGGCTTTCTGCCCTAATTTCCTACTCCCTTCCCATCCAGGGACTTTGCACCTCCTCAGCACACGCACACACACCCCGCCAATCTGCTCCTTAAACCCCCTTTACTCCTTGTCTCCTGCTGCCCTCCATGCCTAGAACTCCTGCCAAGCACTTATGCTCTGCTCTCTCCTTGTTGACCTTCAAATCCCTTCAAAAAAACCTCATCTTCAACCAAGCGTTTCTTGGCTCCTTATCCCCAGAGACTGCTCATTTATGCTTCCCTTTACATAATCTTAGCTCCTTCCTCCCATTGTAACTAAGCTAGGCATGTGCACTGTCAGCTTCATAAATCAGTGTATTCCTGTCCCTTCCCATGTGCCTCCCTCCTTGTTTCCCTTCCTTTGTCCAGCCTGGATTGTAAGCTCCTTGGGGCAGGAACCTGTTTTTAATCATGAACGTGCAATAGCAGGCACATTGCCAGTGCAATAGTTCTCGTGTTTTAAGTTTTTCTCTGCAAACACAAGGTCTAGGAGCTGTTGCTGTTGCTGTTGCTTCTTCTTCTTCTAGAATTGCCAACAATTTGCAAGACTCTGGAAGCCTTGGGTGTTTTCACATGGGAAGGGAGGCAGCTGGAAAGCGTGGTGAATCCATGAGCAGGCCATGCTGCTGCCACTCCTGTGGGCAGAGGCAGGAGCAGTTCAAACAGGCAGACCCACAGAGGGGTCCTGTGGGCACCACCGCCGCCAGTTACCCTGCTCCGGCTCTGTTCCGGGAAGCCCATCCCATGGGATAGAACCCCAGGACTCCAGGCCTGTGGCAGCAGGATCAGGCCCCTGGAAGAAACCGCTGCTGCCGCCAACCGTCTGTCAGAGTAGTAGGAGAGGTGCCGCATCATCTCACTGGTTTATGAGCCTGGACCGGGCTTGAAATTGACATGGGGGGAAGGGGGTTACAATCCTTGCCAGGGAGCACCGTGCTGGTCAGTGTCAAGCCAGGAAGCGCTTCCCGGCTTGAAATTGACATCGGGGGAAAATCCGTGCCATGAAGCACAACATTGCTCTCCCTGGTAAGGACCCCCCTCTCCCCCCATCCCTAGTTAGTCTATTTCAAGCCAGGTCTAGTCTTGAAATAGACCAGAGTGGTGATGAAGCCAGGGGACACTGGGGGTGATCCTCCTTCTGGGCCTTCCCCTCCAACAGCTGATGGGCAGGAGGCTCAGGGCGCACCCTCCCACCTCCACCACTCCGACAGAGGATTGGTGTCAGCGGCTTCCTCCAGGGGCCCGATCCTTACCAGCACCAAGGCCTTGTCCACTGTGCAGGCAGCCCTATTCGCGGGCGTGACTGCTGGGGGCCTTTCACACGGGAGGGGGCCCCGCGTGTGCCCCTTATCCCACTTTAGGCTGGGTTGCCCTGCGAGGTGTGCTTCGCGATAATGCGGTGACGCCACAGGTGGCAGCCCCTGCCCAACACGGGGTGAAAACCTGGCAGACCGTGTTCAGACAGGCGGTGAGTTGGGGGCAAAAGGGTGGTGAAAGTGGGGCACCGTCTCGTGTGATAACGATCACACCTTTTGGATTTCTGATTCACTGATCATTAACTCCACAAGGTGGAGGATGAGAATACAGGGCTCAAAATGGATTGGAACAGAGAGAGGAATTACATGCAAGTTGTTCTCTGTTCTGATTTCTTATGTTCTGGTAATTCTTTGTTCTGATTTTTCACATGCTGGTAGTTAAAAGCTTGCTACAGAGCAGAAAATCATAGCTCCTCATTTTGCTACTTAAAAAAGTACTTTGCAGAACTCTGACCAGAACTTCAGTCCAGGGACTGCTTTCCTGCAGCTTGAGGTAGTAGATGAGAGGATTCCTTCTATCTAGCCCATGCAAGAAAGGAAGAACCTCCTTACGTCAAACCCTGATGCCTTTGACTGGAACCAACGTTGGTAAAATAGAGTCGATGGTTTGAGTCCTTAATATAGCCTGTTTTTACACAAGGGTGTTTTTTTGGTTTTTGTTTTGTGGGTTTAGGACTTAGCTTGCGTTTTTAAGTTGTTTTACTGAAACACTGACGCACGGGTTTTTCAAAAAACGTGGCGTGGATTTGACTCCACATAGCCCGTTTTTAAACGAGTTTTAGTCCTTAATACAGTTAGTCACAATCATGTAGAGTGGTCTGAGCATCTGACTGGGAACAAGAAACGTGCAAGTTGTGACTGTGTTGTGGTTTATGCTTCCTCTGCGACTCCCTCTCTTCTCTCGTTTCAGTATCTGCAAAACTGAGCTATTAAGGCTAATTAATCTTGCAGATGTGTTGTAAAAAGACTAACCGGAGGCTTGCCTAACACTCTTAAGGCAAAAACATTTATTACTTTGAAATAGACCCGTTGCACCTAGAGAACAAATGAAAACAATCCAATCCAATCTGATTAATAAGGCAAAGTGCAGAAGGGTCCTGTGAGATTCTCAGAAATGCAGCGGAAATTCGCTGCAGAACATTTGCAGATGTTCCCATATATTTTAAATGCAGTGTGTGACCATCTTTCCCAAACAAGCTGTGAGGTTTCCTTTCACTAAATGTATCAATAGATATGCAAAATAATAATAAATAATAATAATAATTAATAATTCATCAGGGTTTACAGAGTGAAGCGAAAGCTGAAATTCTATACATAAACCAAGGCAGGGGTTCTCAATCTTTTTTCAGTCATGAGCACTCCAGTGATGTAAGTGACTACGTGCACGAGTGAGCTTGGGGAACACTTTTGCCCGCGCACTTTGGTGCTTCCGAGCACCAGGCTGAGAATCCCTGAACTATGGCCTGCAAGATTATTTGGAGTTTAAAATCCCCCTAGTCTGCTTAATTTTTTCCTAGCAATTCCAACAACGCCACCTGCCTTCTAATGGCTTCTTTCCCCCGTTGGATTCTTCTGATCTGTCTCTTTGAAAGGCACCGTGCTAGTGTTTGTGTATGGCAGGGTTACTAGGAAACCAGAAGGCAAATAATTTGCTTCCCTGATTTAAACTGAGTGTCAGGTGTGGGGCAGTCTGCTTTGTAAAAAGACAAATAATATATGGAAAAACCTTTGTCCAGCTTGCAGATGAATCAGCATCACGTAAACACAGTATGCAATGCAAACACAGGAGAGGAGGACTTCTGGTGTTCACCTATAAAACACTTCACAGGCAAGCTCCCCCCTACCTCTCAGCCCTAATCTCCTTACGCACTCCTGCACGCGCCCTCTGCTCCTCCTCTGTCCCCTCCCTCACTCTCCCTCGTCTCCCATGCTCCCCTAACCGCCTTCGTCCCTTCTCCCCATGCCTGGAACTCCCTCCCTCCCCACATCCGCCTTGCCCCCTCCCTCCGCTCCTTCAAATCCCTCCTCAAGACCCACTTCTTCCGTGCCGCCTTTCCCAATGCCTGCTAGTTGTTTTCCCCCAATTACTTATGGTCTGCCCTCCTCTGTAGACTCCTGCCTAACTGTAACCAAGCCAAGCACACGCACCTGAGACTTTGCAGCCACTTGCATGTTTGTTTGCTTCTCCCTTGTCCCCTCTCCTTGTCTTTTTAGATTGTAAGCCGTAGGCAGAGACCACGTCTTTATCTTTGTTCTGTAAAGCACCAGGTACACGGCTGGTGCTATACAAATGTTTATAATAATAATAATATAATTAATCATAGGAAATTTTCAGAGCAGGAGGGATTGGGAGCAGAGCTACCTTGCAGATGAATCAGCATCACAGTGGTTCCCAACCCCTGCCCATTCTGAAAATGCATCTTATTGGGTGCACCGTTATTTAATGAGCAAGGCTTGGGGGGTGTCTGCTGCGTGACACAGCTGCGGAGCAGTCCCTGAAGTGGAGTGAGTGGGGAGGGATTCTAATGGGTGGTTGGTGGCTGCTGCGGCAGCCGGCTTAGGCTCCCCCTACCACAGACCATGGGGGCCGGGGAAGTGCACCGGGTTGGCCTTTGACATTGATATCCCAGCTGTGAGCGCTGGGGAATCAGTCTCCCCAGCGCTCGTGGCCAGTTCCTGTGACTTGCAAAGACCATGGCGTGTCCCTCTGCTCACAGACTGCTCTGCTGGCCTGAGCGGCCGCCTGGATTCATATAGGCAGCGGATGCATGGGTGCCCGTTGCCACGGACCTTTTTGGCTTGCCCTGCATGGCGCACTCTGGATTTTTTGGCAGTGCTCCCTGAGAGGGTGCTGAGCGGCTCACAGGAACGCGCATCCTCCCACCCCTGCCTGCTCCTCCTTCAGACGGGCGTTCGGATGAGTGGCTCCTGGGTGACCATGCGTAGTAGCTTCTCATTTAAAAAAACATCCAATGGTGCTCAACCCCTGCCCACTCTGAGCATTTCCTAGTGGCACTTAGGCCTCTTCCCATGGGCCCTGCTAAGAAGGAACTTTTCAGAGTGGGCAGCAGTGGAGTGATGACCTCAATCCAACCCACTCTTAAACCTTCATTCCTGAAGAGGTTGCTGCTGTCACTCTGGTGGGGCCCATTGGGAGCTGGGGTGGTGCTGCCTTCATGCGTAAACCCTGGTTCCCACACGTTTGCGGTGGGGGTGGAGCCTGGGCCCGCCACAGCCTGACTGAGCCACGGCTTGGAAGAGCCCCGGTGGCTGCATTGGGCCTGCTTTTGGACTGGACTGAGGCAGGGCTCTAGCATCGGCCAGCCTGCTCCGAGAAGCTGCAAGCCCAAAGGGCAGGGTCTGCCCTTAGAGGGGGAAGCCTTGCGATAACAAAGCTAGCTAAGTGGAGGGAGTTGCAGAACTCTCCGGGGATGTAGAAAACCAGAGCGCCAAAAGGCTGGGCTGCAGAGTTACGGGGCTGTCCCTTTCCCATCTCTGCAGCCCTTTCTAGGAGAGCCCCCTTCTAGGCTCCCGGCCTTTTTGCCCACCCCGAGGGGCACCAGGACGTCAGGATAGGTGAGACAGGAGAGAAGCCAGGATCACATTTTGAATGTCCAAAAAGGGACAAGCTCCGCCCCTTGGCCAATAAGTTCTGCCTCTTTCACACATTTTTACACACACACACACATCTCCCAACATTCCCAGAAGCTCCCGTTTATAATTTCACTTAGTTTCCTGTCATTCCACCATCTTCTTCTCCTCTCAAGTACTTTTCCATTAGATCCATGCCTGTCCTGGCTGCTTAAGGCCTGCCGTGAGACATTATCACCGTTGCTGCTGGGGAGGGGTTTTGGTTCCCCGCCTCTTTGAGTAATTTTAATGAGTTTTAAATTTTAAGCTGTGATTTTAATTGTTGATTTTATTGTTTGGCTTGTTGTGAGCCGCCCCAAGCTGCTATATGAGCAGGAGGGTGCGGGATAAAATACTCTGAAATAAATAAAAATAAATACATTTTCCTGGCAGGCAACTGGGAAACAGGTGCCTGAGGCTTGAATATTGGTCTTTTTGTCTCTCTCTCTCTCCTGAAAGAGGGACAGTGGGACTTCACACCCAAAGAGGGACTGTTCCTCCTGAATAGGGGCTGTTGGGGAGGTATGGGATCAGGTCTGGGAGCAGAAGCAGGTATAGCCTCAAATCCGGAATGAGATGATCTGCAATGGAGGGGCTCTGCCCCTCAGAATGAGGCTCTGATACCCTGCCAGTGCTTCCCTCAGTCCACAAGTCCACAAGACTTCTCTGCCCCCTTGTGTCAGGGGGGGCACACTCTAGGGATTGAGATGGGGCTTTCTAGGGTGTGGAGCTTCTAGAGTCAGATGAGGGGGGGTGCTTTTAGGAGACAGTCTGGCAGGGCGTCAGGAGGGAGACCTTCCAAGTACTCAACTTTTCACTCATACTTTCACCAGCCACCTACAGATATAACTACTCACAGCAGGTCTAATTGACCCAATGCATGTGATGCAACAGGCCCCCCAACACTGGTAACAGTGGAGAAGCTGACATGGTAGATAATGGAGCAATGTCAGGTGACCTTCTATCAGCATTCAGTTCTAAATTTGTTTTTGGGGGAGCGGGGAGATCCTGTGTTCTGTTGCAAACATTTGGTAACCACTACAATTCTCTCTCTCTCTCTCTCTCTGTCTTAGCCATATAATCAATGAATTGATAGAAACAGAACGGGTTTATGTAGAAGAACTTCAAAGTATAATAGAAGTAAGTTGACTGCCTCTGTGAAAACTCGTACTGCTGTGTTTCTACACTATTAACATGTGAACATAGCACCCACCAACTCTTTGTTGTAATGTTTATCCTAGGGGTGTGCAATTCGGGTTCTAACGAACCCAAATTTCAACAAAAATGTCGCTTTCAGAGGAACCCAAAATCCGGAGTGTTTCCTCCCGGATTTCAGGTTTCCTGCATTGGGAACTCTCACAAATTTATCGCGAGAGACATGATTTCAAAGCCTCACTAATCTGCAAGATTGGTAGGCTTGCTCTCTGCCTTCCTCATGCTGCATTCTGCAGAGCTGATCTGGGACACAACAGTAAATTATCTGAGTGGGGAGGGGAGGAGGGAAACCTCTTCCCAGCTGTGTGCAACACTCTAATCAGTTCCTGTTTCCGGGTGGGACCAATATCAGGGCAGCACACAATACACCCCTGATTGGTTCCCCTAAAAACAGGGACCAATTAGAGTGTTGCACACAACCAGGAAGATGGTAAATTATCTGAGTTGGGAGGATGTGCCAGTGGACGAAATGAGGGGCTGGCATTGTGAGGCTTGAAACAGTGGGGGGATCTTGAGCCAGGCGAGAAGATCTTAGGGGCTTGAAGCAGTGGGGAAGGAGGGATCTTGGGGCAGGATGAGGAATCTTGAGGGCTTGGAGCAGTGGGGGAGGAGGGAGCTTGGCGCAGGATGAGGGATCTTGGGGGCTTGAAGCAGTGAGGGGGAGGGATCTTAGAGGGCTTGGAGCAGTGGGGGGATGGATCTTGAAGCTTACGGGCAGTTAGGGATTAATCGGGATCCAAAATCCAAAATGACCATCCCTAGTAGATAGGAACCCTAGCACCACATTTAAGTCTTGGAACATAATGTTTCTTCTTTCTCCTGGTGAAACCCAACCTAATTCTTTCCCCCTGCTCTCTGTAGGGCTATGCGTCAGAAATGGACAATCCTGCTTTATTTCATCTGATCCCAGCTGCTCTTCAGAACAAGAAGGAAGTTCTTTTTGGAAACCTCCCTGAAATCTACGAATTCCACAACAGGCATGTACTTGTTCTCTCATAACCTGCGCAGCGCTGAGCCATGTTCACTGCAGCCACTCCGCAGGCAGGGAAGGTAGCCCTTTTCCCTGCATGTGCATGCACAACACCTAGCTGCAGAAAGATCCATCCTGTCCCCTAACCCAATGCCCTGCCAGTGCAGCATTGCACCTTGCTGTTGATAGTGATTTGCAGATGTGCTGCTCACACACATAAACTCCTCCAGGTGGATAATGATCAAATGTCCCAACTTGCTGGGTGGGCAACGGCCATCTATGGAGCTGGGAAGGAGCATGGGGAGGCTGGATTGGAAACTGTGGTGTGGAGCAGTTTGCTCCACATCACAGTGGGGATGGGTTCTCTGCTCTGCCAGCAGCTTTGGGGGCTCCCCTTTGGAGAAGCACTCTGTCCAAAGAGGAACCCCAAAACGTTGCTGGCAGAGGAGGGAGCTCCCACTGCCACGGATCGCAAAGGAAGCAAACAGACTGAAAGCCCTCATTTGTTAAAACCCTCTGAGCACAATCCTCCACCATTAAAGTCAATGACAAAACGCCCATTGAATGTAATGATTGAGGCTTGTCCTGTAAAATGTCCCTAGCAATGAAGCTTCAAATGCTTCCCTTGGGAGACTAATAAATGTTATGAGATAAAATCCTTACATCCTCTTTTTGGAGGGCAAAGGTCCCATTTTTTTCTAACATTCAGCCTATCCCCACCCCCCGTTTTAAAAATGACACCTGTTGCTGATAGCCAGGAATCCCTTTTTATCACATTCTTTAATCACTTTCCTCTTTAGTGTTTCTGTCCTTTTAAATCAGGGGTGGTGAGCCTTTTCCCTCCCAGGGAACATCTTGGAAATCTGTACAAGCTGCGAGGGCCACACAGAAGTTGGGGGTGGGGGGAGTCCAGATTGTGGATCATTTTGTACCATGGTACCGTCCCTCCTCCATGTGTGCCTGCCCTCATCTCTGCTCCCTTACCCTGAGCTCAGTCTTTCAGTGCTTCCTGTTGGTAGGAACGGGATCCAGGGACTGGAATGGGACCGAATAAAAACTAGCCACGGGTCACATTTGGCTCCTGGGCCTGAGGGCGCTTTCCCACGAGGTGATACATGCAGCGTTCGCCCCCCGGGAAAAACTCCAGGAGGCAAATGCTGCGCAGCTTTAAGTCTCGTGGGAAAGCAAAGCCGCGCAGTGTTCGCCTCCGATCGTGCGGAGGATGCGGCGCTTGATTTTCCAGCGCGGCATCCTCCGCACGTTCGGAGGCAAACGCTGCACGTAACTACGCCTCGTGAGAGAGCGCTCTGAGCTTCCCCACCCTTGCATTAAATTGTAGCGTTGGAAGGTACTTCGAGGGTCGTCTAGTCCGGTGGTTCCCGCTTCCTCTCTTTTGTTGTAGCGGAGGCGTCTCCTCTCTCAACTCTTGCACTCGGGACCCTGGGGAAGGGTAGCAAGGAGAACACATCACCTTCTTGCTTCCGCTTTCTCTCCCCCTTCTCTGACTGTCTCTTCCCCTTGCTGCTCCATCATTTGGAAATCCCACCCCCAGCTCATTCAGAGTATCTGCTGCTTCTCTTGCACTGCACCCAGAATACCTTCTACGCACACACTCCTCGGGGGAGGAGGGGAGGTCTGCCCCCTTCCTCCTCACCCCCCCCCCCGTTTGAAAACCACTGATCTAGTCCAACCCCCTTCCTCCGTGGCAGAGACTGTGTACACACAGCTTGCTTTCCAAAAGCCTTGCCTGAAATAGCTGGTGTAGATCGGTCTGTTATCAGCAAGGGATGCAGCTGAAATTGCACAAGGGGACAGGATTGAGCATGCCCAAGACGCTTTCTCCGTTAGCTTCCTCAAACATTCCCACTGGTAAAACTGAAATTGTGATAGCCATGATGAGGGGATTTCTCCCATAGTCCCTAGCCTGGAGGAGGCTTAAAAGTGCCAGACTGGGTGAGAACAACCTAGCCCAGCATCCTGTCTCTGACCGTGGCCAGCTTTGGCTGCGCAAACAGGTCTCAACGAAGTGCTCTAGGGTTGTGCATGGGGGCAAGTATTTGTATTTGTGGCTTTAGCATTGGGTTTTTTGTAGTGATGCCCTTGCCCATGTTGGCTGCGTTTTACCCATTGCTGCCAGTGCTGAAATGCAGTGAACACCGACCGGTCCCTGTGGATGGGCTATTTTGGTACGGAAATGCAGTGGGGCTTTGCCAGTTTGACAGGCCTGTAAGGAAAGGAAAACGTTGTTAAAACTGCTGCTAAGTCCGCTAGCAATTTAAAACTGGGGGGACACTGATTTGAGCGTGGAAGGACTTTTTTTGTATTTGTTCGTCTTTTATCGAAACCAGAACGCACAACACGGAGTGGTTCGTTACATGCAATAGACTACGGCTAGATGCGTCAATGAGGCAAGAAAAGTACTTCCTTTCCCTTTCCAGTACTTTCCTTTTCCCAGGGTTTTTTAACAGGTCCGGTAACTGTCCTTCCTTTTCCTGTCTCATAGCAGCAGCTCAGCTAAAACCTCTTCTGTTTCTATGAATTAACCACATAGCTTTACCTTTGTATTAAAATTGACTTCCTTTCTGGAGTTCAAGTAGAAGAAGAACCTTCAACCAACTCTCAGGTCCTGGTTTCTTCTTTTATACCCAGTACCCAGGCCTGACAGGCTATTGTGCTTAATTTTGTGTGCCTTGCAGACCTTCACCCCTTACCTGTCTTTACCAACCTTCAGAGAAACAGAAGATCAGCAACCCAGTCAGCACTGAACCCCAATAATTCAGGGACCTAGATGGGCCATCGGGCAGCTCCCTAGCCATACTTTGCTCAGTCTCTAGCCTAATAGGCTACGGCTAGATGGGTCATCCACCCAGTTCTAGTGAATTTAAACATGATCTAACATAGGGGTGGGGAACATCAGGCCCGGGGGCCAAATGTGGCCCACGGCAAGTTTCTATGTGGCCCCTTTCTGGTTCCTGGATCTGGCCCCTGGATCCAGTTCCTACCTCCAACCACTGAGAAACTGAGCTCAGGGCAAGGGAGCAGAGATGGGGGCGTGCACACAAGGATGGGGGACAGTTCCACAGCACAAATCCATGATCTGGGCCCTCCTTTCCTTGAGTGCACCCCTTAAGCACCTCCACCCCCTGGGAGCTTGTACTAATTTTCAGTGTGGGCCCCAGGAAGGAAAAGATTCCCCGTCCCCTAGACTAACAACTAGGTGTTCAGGACAACAAACTCCAGGGCTTCAGAAAAAGCCTTCTACAACAGCCAAGTTCAGGGACATCCTCGTTTCACTGTTTCTTATTGATGCCTCCTGCTAGAGAATTTCCACGTCTAAAACCGTATCTAGACCGAGCCTCCCCAACAACCTGCGTCAATGGAACCATCTCTTCTAAATCCCGTTTCTTTCTCCTCCTCAGAATTTTCCTTAAGGAGCTGGAGAATTGCGTAGAGAACCCAGAACTTCTTGGACAGTGTTTTTTGAAAAGAGTAAGTAAACAGTAGGGGAGTGCATCAATCCAGGAGCTTGATCCTATGTGACATTTCTCATACAAGCAAGTTAACAAATTTAACCCTTTCAGTTATTATTATTATTATTATAAACATTTATGTAGCGCCAGTCGTGTGACCTGATGCTGCACAGAACATAGAAATAGACGCGGTCCCTGCCTGTGGCTTACAATCTAAAAGACAAGGAGGGGGGGACAGGGAGAGGGGACAGTGGGAGAGACAGGGGAGAAGACCAACAATCAAGTTAATCTTCGAGCGAGTTAACCCTTTTGGTACTGGTGGTAGTATAACCTTCCAGACCGGACCTTTGTCTAGGATTGATAAACTGATATTAATTCAAATTGAAACCACAAGGGCCATATATGTCTCCCTTACCGTCTTGACATGCCCTTCCCATGGCTCTCCATATAGGTCCATGCTTGCAGTAATTTCAGACCCTCCAAAACATGGTCCCATCACGGTTGGGAAGAAAATCTCGCATCAGGAAATCGGATAATTCTAACCAGGGAAAGACGCTCACTGCATTTTGAACAGGGATCCCTGGCTCTAACCATGCCTGACCCCTTCTGCCTTCAGAGGACCAAGTCCCAGGAGTCCAGCCTCTTTTGTCATGAGCACTTGGAAGGAGGGAGTCGCTCAGAAATATGCTATGGCCCAGGGTGGGGAAACCTTTTTCCCTCTAGGGGCCACTTTAAAAATTAGTACAACCTGTGAGGGCCACAGAGAAGTTGGGGGTGAGGGGTGCTTAAGATGGTGCACTCAAGAAAAGGAAAGTCCAGTTCATGGATCTGTCCCTTATCCTTGTATGTATGCCCTCTTCTCTGCTTACTTACCCTGAACTCCTTGTTTTAGTTCTTGGAAGTAGGAACTGGATCCAGGGGCCAGATCCAAGCACTGGAAAGGGGACCATGTTAAAAACTAGCCCAGTCTGCATTTGGCCCCCGGGCTGGAGGTTCTCCCACCCCTGCGCTATGGAGTTCAAGCAGACCACCACTTTATTAATTTACAGGAACCTCTGGTGCCAGGTGACAGCACAGGTAAGTCTCTTATCCATGATCTGTATCCACTTCCCCCTAATGGGGGAAGATTGTCCATGCGTTGACCTCCCACACAGCCATTGCAATGAGAGGATTGCAGTGCCGTCCGCCCCTCCCAAATCGGAGTCTTCAAAGATTGCTGCCGTAAGCACTTCTCCATCACTGGGTCCCAGTGGTGTTTTGCTGGGCCCATGCCATCCTCCTGGGCATCCTCCAACGATACAAGGCCTTCGAGGTCTTGAAATCCAACCTCTGCCTTCTCCTCCTCCTCTCCCTCCATCATCAGAGAACTGAAGCATCCAAGAGGCCCTTGCTTTTGGCTGCACATTGCACAAGTCCTCAAGAAGATACGGTCTGCTTCTTTGTTCTGTCATAATGCTCATTTATAGGATGAGGGCCACATGCTCCTGAATTGGATCCTAATAAACCTGGAGTTCTGCACAGGTGCTGTTGGATTCAACACATAAAGCGTCTGTAACCAAAACCCTCCTTCAAAAAACCATAGGTTTCCTTTTCCTTTTCCTTAATCAAGGTCTGTTGCTGAGAAAGTGAAGAATCCAGATCCCGGGGGGTCAGTGGCAGGGTATTGTGAGTGGCTCCACAGCTACCAGCCCCTGGTCACCTGGTTCTCTGGCTAGAGAGTGGCTCATTAAGGCACGATCCTGCACCCTTTGAAATCAACTGGAGTCTTATTATTGATTTCAGTGGGGTAGGATCAGACCCTTGCTACTTCAGTCTTCCTCAGGGAACCCGTCCATCATTGCAAGCCACTGAAGCCAGAGAGGTTCTGTTGTTCCTTGCTCCTGTACAAAGTTGAACTGACTGTGTAAACCTGAGTGGTGATGTCACATTAATCAGAAGGATCAAGGTTGCAAGGCACTACTGTTTTCTCTGCATTAGACACAACAATGGGTACAGATGGCGTGTGGTGTTTTGCTACCCAGGGTAAAATACATCAGGAGCCCCATCCCTGCATTGTAAGTCAGTGCAGGGTTTGCAATGCAGGTGGCAGGGGGCATGTGCGTTCCCTGCTGAGACTGTCAGAGAGCAGAAGCCCGGGGGGGGAAAGGGGGGGGACAGAGCCCAGCGTTTAGGGGGCAGCGCTGTTGGGTCTAGCGCTGCACCGAATAGTAAAAGAAAATGTTGCGAGTATTTCCAAGTTTCCAAAGTTCGGCTCCGAGTGTTCAGCTGTTCCTTAGTAAATCGGCCGAATACTCTGTAAAATAAAACTGAGTACCAAGTATTTTCCGAGTACCGAGTTCCCTCATTATAGCACCAGGAAAAGCCTCGTATGTTGCAGGAAAAGCC
Source organism: Sphenodon punctatus (assembly GCA_003113815.1). Classification (NCBI taxonomy): domain Eukaryota; kingdom Metazoa; phylum Chordata; class Lepidosauria; order Sphenodontia; family Sphenodontidae; genus Sphenodon; species Sphenodon punctatus. The sequence goes on from QEPC01012362.1 coordinate 4,393,280, forward strand.
CCGTATTTTGCCTATCTGAGGATTTACCCAAATACTAGGCTGATTCCTTGGTTACTCGGTACTTGGTAAAACCGAGTCGAATACTGAGGTACTCAGTAAAAACTGAGTAATTTCGAATGCTTTGAGTTTCAGTACTAGATGGGACTGAAGGACCCTTTGATGCCACCACAAATGGTCCCTCCTGTCCAGTGCGCTACCTAGCCTTGATAACGTGCATCGTGTACAGTCACATTCACTTTTGCTTTACCTACAGAGCAAGTTAAACAAATGGCTCCAAACTGGGGGGGGGGGAGGACCTCACCTGCCAGCTCTGCTTCCCTCCCAGCACTCACAGGTTGTGCATCATTTACCAGGGCCTTGTTGTTTTCACTAACGTCAGAAGTGTCTTGTACACACAGCACCCATTTGAAGGTCATGCAAGGCAGCTGCACTTGCCACATTTGTACTGGCTTTATGGACCTTGGACCTCTTCCCCCAACATCCCGTCCTCTGACTAGAGTCCTGGTCAGGTTGAAAATTCTGGCCCGAGCTCGACTGCTTTGGGTCCAATCAGAACCTTTGCTCATTGCAACTGGCCTCTTCTGGCCCTGGGATGGATGTGTCTGTGGGTACCCCTTGGCTCGGTTTCCAGTTGGAGTCAGCACACAGGGTGTGTCCACCCCACTCCTGACAGCCCCCGTCGGGTCTCATCAGGTTCAGTTTGGGGCATCGGCTTCGACCTCTGACGTTCCGAAATGGTGGTCGCTCCTTCCACTCAGCCAGTCTCCAAGAAGTCTGTATGCCAGGGGGAGGCAGTGCGGCATAGACCAAAATTAAGAAGGGAACTTTCTCTACCCTTTAAACTTAGGTCGTGGGACTTAGGGGAGCTTGGTCTTTCTCCCCCTCCCATGTTTTTGCACCCATGGTGGTTAGGGTTGTCCTCTCCCTCTGGGCTTTTACTCAGTGAGGGCGGGGCAAAGGGTCTGGCACGCCCCCTTTCTTATGTAACCCTACCCCTTACGGAGCATGGTGACATCATAACGTTCTGAGGTGGTGTGGCCATTTCTCCAAGGTTACTGGGGATTAGGGCGGCCACCGATGCAAATTTTTAAGGAACACTTATGAAAAATACATGTTGCAGGTGCTGCATTGGTGCCTAAGACCCTGCAACATGTATTTTTCATAAGTGTTCCTTGAACACGAAGTAGCTGGGGGGCTACTGCCGGGAGGGTGTTCTCCGTGGCCACGCCTCGGCTGTGGAACTCTTGCCTGTCGGAGGCCCGTCTTTCCCCAGATCTCCCCTCTTTTTGTAGATGTTGTAAGACCTGGCTGTTGCGCTGGGCCTTCGAGGGCAGGCGGGTGGTGGGTAGGGTTGGGGGGGTATTGGTTAGCCACTATATGTTTATATTCTATGTGCCCATTGTATTTATATTTATGATACTGTATTTTAATGATTTTATTGTTATATTTTATTGTTATATTTTATGTTGTACGCCTCCCCGGGTTGCCAATGTGCAAGAGGGTGCGGGCTACAAATCTTTTGTAAATAAGTAAATAAATAAAATTTGCATAGGTGGCCACCCTGTCGGAGATGCCTTTGACTGATCCAAAGAAATTGGGGCTTCCCTGGAACCTAGCGACTCTTGGTCAAAACCTGCAGTCTCCAGGGATCTCTTAACTCGAAAAGACGCAGTGTGTCCGGGGGCCGCTGTCATTGCAGAGTTGACACTTGTGTTTCCTCCTTCCTTGGTGCTTGTGGTCTGTGACTCATGCTAGTATGAGATATTTATACTTCTGAAACAGAACAACTTTCGTTTTCTTTTGCCCTGGATTGCGTGTTGAAAACTAGCGCACACAACTTGACACTATAATCCCAAACTAGTCACATGTAGGAACGGGAAGGGATGTCCTCTCCCCAGAGGAAAATAAAAAGTAATTCACTTGATATCGAATCCAGTAGGCACTAGTATAAATCAGGACGATCTCCCACAAAGGTGCTTGGGCTACCCAGGTGTAAGAACAGCAAAAATGAGAGGAGAATCAAGTCTCTATATTGCAGCTTCTGTGAAGCATGAAAACAAATCTGTTGAATCAGGGGCTAAGGTCGAGTTCATTCCTCACCCCATCATTCAAACAAAAGCTGCTCATGCTCTCTCTGCCCCCAAGATCCCTCCCTGACTCCCAACACAGTAACTCCTTTAATTCAAGGACTTGCCCTGCTCTCCTGCAGTGTTTAGAGGGCTCTTGAAAGCTGTCAATTGTGTCGGTCTTTGCCTGGGAGGTGCACACAGAAGCCTGCTTGTACTGCTGGAGATCTGGCAGGTATACGCTTCTTCCCATCCGCTGGCTTTTTGGCTTCCCTTTCTGACCCTGTTTGCTTTGGCACAGGAGGAACGGTCTGACTGCTGCTGCTCATGGGGAAGCTGATTTTGAGTGGGAATGGACGTTGTTTCCGTTCTTAGCAGCTGAAGTCTATAGCAAAACTGACCCCCGCTTCAAAGGGAGCGAGATTGGGGCCTGAGCTCCGAGGAGGATATTAGATGTATATAACAAGAGAGGGATTGCAGGCTGGTAACCAGCCTGTTAGCTGACTGAGCCAGCTGTCAGCCTTTAGCTCTCTAAGAATACTGTTATCCCCCAGCTATTTATTTATTTTATTTTATTGCTTTGTTTTGTGAGTAGGTTGGAATAACAGACACCACTGTTTATGTGGCTCTGTGACGTTTGCGTCCCATTTTACAACAAAGAAACATGAATAGGTCCCTGCTGTAAAAACGTTACAGTATGAATGGTCTCCAGCAGTCAGGAATCCTTAGTAAACCATGTTCCAGATTCTGGTGTGACACCACGGAAATCACTGGAGCTGGGCGTGAAACAGAGGCTGGACGGCCCGTCTGTCAGGGATGATGTAGCTGTGGATTTCCTGCACTGAGCAGGGGGTTGACCTCTGAGGTCCCTTCCAGCTCTAAGATTTTATTAATCTGGCCCAATTATTATACAGTTAAATCACGACTGAGTTGCCAGCTTTCATGATTTTGTTGCAAGGTCTGTAAAGGCCAAGCATGTGAGACTTGGGAGGTATCACAAGAATCTCAGTTTTCAAGTTCCTAATCCTCATGGTCGTGGGGGAACTCCCCCTCTACGAAAACATGATTTAGTTCTGAGAACCCCCGGCCCCCAGCTGTTTTTTTTATTCAACTCCTTTCCAATTCCTGGATCCAGCTCATGAGATCTAGTGTCTCATGCACTGAAAAGGAGAGTCCAGGGGGAGGAAGAAGAGCTGAAGGCATGCATTCAGGTGGAGGGGATGGCGCCATGGCAGAGTTCCATGGTCTGGACCACTCCTTGGGAAGATAATGTAAGGTGGGAAAGCACCCTTGGTGGGTGTTTTTAAATGAGCCAGCCGATGGGGGCAGGGTGCCGGTGGCCGCTGAGTGGCACAGCTGTGGGGCACCCACTCAGGTGAAGTGTGCGGGGAGGGCAGCTCCCGCAGCAGCTGCCACACACTCCCCCTGCCAAGGAATGGGAGAGGGGGACGTGCGCTGGGCTGACCTTCGAAATGGACATGTCCCGGCTGTGAGCACTGGGGAACTGGGCTCCGTGGTGCTTGCGACAGGTTTCTGTGACTTACAAAGACCACGATCCCCGCCCACTATGAGCGGGGGACCTATCTGTTGGCATGGCTGGCCTCTCCAGTTCATAGGGGATGGGGATGTGCAGGCCCCCATTGTCACACACTTTTTTTTTGTCTTTCCCTGCACGGCGAGCTCCAGGTTTCTCGACAATACTNCCCCCCCCCCCCCCGACAGGCGGTCAGAGGACTGACTCGGGTGGCCGTGCGGGGTAGCATTGTATTTAAAAACACCCAGTTAATCAGCAAAATTCGTACCATTTTGTGAGATGCCAATGATTTTGTATTAAAGGCCGCTGACTTAATTGTATTGTTTAGTTATTAAACACAGTAAAAAGTAGCATTGCCTTGACACACCCTTGCAGCTAAGAGATGATCCCAGCTCAGTGCTCCGGATGAAGGTGGTGATTCCATATGGCTCCAGTCAATATTCCCTAGGAAGAAATTGCTTCCTGGCCCCAGAGAGAAAGAGAAAGAGACAGAGCAAGCACAACATTTCAGAAAGCACAGAGCACCCAATTCTCTGAAAATCAGGTACATTAAAGGGCATGTCAAGTTGGGCTCTCAAAACTACTGAGTCGCTTTGGACAAGTTTGGCCAAAACATTTAAGTTTGTATGAAAAATGTGAATAACTTGCCGCTTTGATCCAGGGATCTCAAAAACACACGAACAACCACACTTTACAGGCATTCAGGGACTTAGCTAGGTTGAAATGGGCCCTGGTGCACAGCGGCGGCCCTAGGCTGAGGGCACCTGGGGCAGTGCCCTGCCCCTGCTCTCCTCCGTCCCCGGTGCCACTGATGGTAGCGCTCACTGAGTGCTACTGTCAATGGCACCGGGGGCAGGGCACGGTGCTCTGACTGAGCGCTCTCTGCTTCTGTCTCTGCCGGCGGCTGAAACTGACATCGGAGCGCCGTGCTGCTGCTGCTTGGCTTGCAGTCAGAGCGGCGCGGCGCCCCGATGTCAGTTTCAGCCGCCGACAGAGGCAGAGAGCGCTCAGTCAGTGAGCGCTAGCCTCTGCCTGCCCTGGACTCCTTCTGGGACTTCAGAGTCTGGAGTCCCAGAAGGGACAAACTTAGTCTGAAAGCGAGCCGGGTGGTTCAGCGTTCAGACCAAGTGCGCCGCTGGGAAATGAAATTTCCCTGAGCGGCAGCTTTGCATTGAGCCCCATAGGCCCAATGCAAAGCATCACCTGGGCGTTCAGTGGTGGGATGTGCTGCAGCGCTCATGCTTGAACTGAGTTGAGCATGCGCTCCACAGCACATCTCACCGCCGAGCGCCTCCATTGAACAGTGAGAACTCACTGCCAGTGGTGCCAACAGCCAGTCCCCGGCACCCCGGCAACAGTGAGTAAACGCGTAGGGGGGCGGGGAGCAGAGGCTGGGGGCCTGGGATGGAAGGGGGGGGAGGGTGTGCGAGACAGGGG
>QEPC01012362.1:4410211-4426091 GCA_003113815.1 Sphenodon punctatus
TTTTCAGTTTGGGGTTTGTCTGAACTTCCTCTCCCTGCGGTTTTCAGTTTGGGGTTTGTCTGAACTTCCTCTCCCTCCGTTTTTGAGTTTCGGGTTCGTCTGAACTTCCTCTCCCTCCGTTTTTCACATCTCTTCAAGCCTTTTGAGCTTGGGATTTGAAGAAATCCAAAACTTAACACAAAGCACAGATGAGCCTGCACCAACCCCCCCTCCCCTCAGATCTGGATTTTGGGAAGATAGAAACTAAGATTTCATAACTGTGGCTGAAACGGTCATGGTTTAGCATGAATTGGAATCAAAACTAGGCGAGACCCCCAGTGTTGTGTGACTGCCCATCCTAGATCAAAACACCGTCCAATTTCACTTCAAACTTTACCCCATCTTAGTTGCAAACTGAGCTTGTTTTGCTTGAAAGCTGACAAGTGCCTAGAGTTTCAGGTATGTAATGAAACCAGGAGACGGCTCAGTCAGCTCTAGTTTGGGGGGTCTGTCTCTAGACATCAGCATGGAGGAGATGAATTCTCGGTCAGTAGCACCAAGGTTGGAGGATGACTGTCAGGTTCTGTTATGGAGGAAATACTTTCAGAGGCATGATAGACCGCAGCAGCTCTGGAGAACACCATTGAGTCCAACCAGAATTTTTATCCCAAATGATTTAAGGAAATAAAATGCATAACTCTCCTGCTGATCCATATTGGGAGACAGAACTGAACTCATTGGAGAAGCTGTTCATTTACTGGGTGTAAGTCTGGGTGGAAACAGCTTTATTTGTTATGATATTCCATTTCCAAGCAGCATTGACCTTTGTGACTGGCATGAAGGCTCTAATAATCCAAACATTTATAGTGGTCATAAATTCCAAAGACAGGGCCCATTGACTCGTAAGAAAACATGATCTTGTCCAAGCTTGTGGACCTATGTCAGACATGCTAGCCTTTGTCACATTACTTGGCAACCAATAAACATGTCTACTCTACGCACAAACTTATTCCTGAGTTAACAAAAACAATGACCCGTCAAAGCTGACACATTCAAGTATTACAACCATTGTCCATTATTGGCTTAATCTACCTCCTCAGTCAGGCCTTTCCTAGTTCCTCATCCATCACTCCCCTTCCTGATTTTCCCTTCATCCCTTTTTGGCCTTTGGCCATAAATAAACTAAACTAAACCATCATCACCTTCCTCTGTGTAACTAAGCCAAGTACGTGTACCGGCAACCTCACATCTTCATGAATGTATCCTTGTCTCTACCTCTGTTGCCCCTACCCCTCGTCTCCGCTCCCTCGTCTCTCTTAGATTGTAAGCCCCACCCCCAGGGCAGCAACCCTGTCTATTTTCAACAGTTGTAAAGCACCAGGTACATTGCTGGTTCTATATAAATACTTCATCATCAATCATCATCATAAGAACCTCCTACAAAGCACTTGCATGAGTCCCTGATGGTTTGTTGTTTTTTAAATGAGAATTAAGGGGGTACAGGATTGCTTTCGAGCATCAGGCCCTCTCTCTTCTTAATACCGTTCCTGCCATACGCGGAGGGAAGAATGGTTTTATGACAGGCTTTTGGTTAAGAGGTTACTTCCATGGTAGACCTTTTTTAATGATCTTCAGTATATATCGTGGATATACAGTAGTTATTTTGTTGTTGTGGTTCTGTTTTACAATAGGAAATGCTGAAATGCAGCAAGAATTCGGAAGGCACCGCTGAGCTAGAAGAGGCCCTCGCCACCATGCTTGATATCATCAAGTCAGTGAATGACTCCATGCACCAGATAGCAATTACGGGCTATGAGGTATGTGTTTTAACCTACCATAAAACTGTAGGGCTGGGAGGGACCTTAAAAAGTGATCTGGATCAAGGCAGCCTTAATAATATTTATTTATATTCATTATATTTTTAATTAAATTTATTTATTTCATATACTTTAATTATATGTATTTATTTAAATGTTTGTCCTACCCTATCCTAAAGGCTCCTGTCAGGATATGGTATGTCAGAAATACATTTTTTGGAAAGTACACATAGAAAAAAACAATTAACATCCCCTGTCCCAAACCTCCCCAAACTCTATCCCCACCTGCCAAATGCCTGGCCAAATAAAAAAAATCTTGCATTGCCTTTGGAAGATGAGCAGATTTAGGTCCTTGCTGCAAGCCAGAAACCAGAGCTGTGTTCAGAACCGGGTAGACAAATCCAGCAGGGCAGGGCAGGGCAGGGCAGGGGAGGATGAAGGAAAGCAGGAGCCGGACCAAGGGAGCTAGACTGAGACAGGCCAAAAGCAGAGCCAAGGCAGGATTCCAGGAGCAAGGAACCAGGGTCAAGGCAGGAGATTTCTGGGTTACCAAACAGGCCGGGAACTGTCATGTTGTGTTGACACTGGACAGCTTTCTCCTTCCAGCCTAGCTCTTATAGCAGAAGTGAGGCACCTTCTTCTTCCTGGGGGCCACTTTGAAAATTAGTACAGGCACCAAGGGCCCAATTGAAGTTGTGGGCAGGGGCTCTTAAGGGGTATGCTAAGGAAGAGGAGGCTCCAAATCATGGCTCTGTCCTCAGTCCTCTTGGCCCTTTTCAAACGGGCCGCTCTGGGGGTGGGGTGAGGTGGGGGATGGTCGGTGTGCGGCCTGTGCGGGGACGATGGGTGTACACAGGTGCACACCGGCATACACCCATCCCCACACACGGAGCAACCGGCCATCTCACTGGTTGCTCTGCATGGGTGATGGGTGGGTGGGCGTGCGTGTTTCGCGGGAGCGCACACACACTGCTTCCGTCGCTGCACACACAGGACTCACCCACGTATGCACGCGCAGGTTCCTGGGTGTGCATACGTTGTGGGTGCCGCCCATGTAAAAAGGGTCCTTGTTTGCATGCCCTCATCTCTGCTTCCTTCCCCTGAAGCTCAAGTTTTTTAGTGCCTGGGAGTAAGGGCTGGACCCAGGGGCCAGATCCAGGAACTGGAAAGCGATCACATAAAAACTCGCCGTGGGTCACTTTTGGCCACTGAGCCCAAGGTTCCCCTCCCCTGCTTTATAGAACGCCTCCTGGTCAATCCAGGCTGGAGCAGAGGGCAGTCAATCGGGGTGATGTTACACCAGAGTGTGGCTAGCCAAGGGACATTCTCTGGGAAGCACAGCGGGCCTGGGTTGCTACCCAACTGGGCTTCCCAGTTTCCTTACAAGTTGAGCTGATGCAAGCCCAGTTCCTAACCGGAGTAAGGGAGGAATTGTCACAGTCCAGTAGCCTGGCTAGATCAGGAATGGGGAGCCCTCAAGCCCCCACTCATAGAAGACAGAGAGTGAGTTGAAGCGGACTTTGGAATGGAGATCCTGAACGGTGTAAGGTGGCCTTCTCCTTAGGGGCGTAGCTATCATGGAGCAAGGGGGCTCAGTTGAGCAAGCAGCTTGAATGAATACCGCTAGTAGTAGTTTATTAGGCATTTAGCTTTTGCCATAGCCAGACAAACAACATATTTAAGTATACATCTGCATAAACAGTCAAGCATTTAAATCAATAAAATCGAACCATACATAAAAAGAAGAGCATTAATTCACTTAAGAACCATGAGTGGATATAATTTCCTTATCAATGCCGCTTGGTGAGCATAAGCAGCTAATTTGGTAACGACCTCCCTGTCTTGCTGCTGACAGAGCCAAAGCAATTTCTCTTTCTTGTAGAAGGAGGACATCCTCTGCAGGAAAGGTGCAAGATAAACTTTCCTGATGCCAAGGAAATAGAGACACTCTAATACATAGTGCACTGTGTCCTCAATCGAATTCAGTCCTCAGGAGCAAATTCTCTTACTATTGTCAGTGCCCAAATGACATCCTGCGGTAACAGCATTTAGCATCTGACCCAGACGCAATCTGGTAAGATGCACACGACAGATAGGCTTCATCATTAACCTATGGAATTTGTTGCCAAAGAGGACGTTGTCAGGGCCAGTAGTATAGCTGGGTTTAAAAAAGGACTGGATAAGTTCTTAGAGAGTAGGTCCATTAATGGCTATTAACCAAGTAGCTTATGGGATGAACTTCTTACTTTCGGGAGCTGGGAGTGACCAACGGGGAATGGATTGCCCATTGTGACTGTTGGTTCTTCTCCCATGCGATTGAGATTGGCCACTGTCGGAGACAGGATGCTGGGCTTGATGGACCATTGGTCTGACTCAGTATGGTACTTCTTATGTTCTTCTATCAAGCTGGAGATATTTTGCCATTTCAGCTCCGGGCATCCAAAAAGCATAGAGTGGAGCTATTGTATTTACCCTAATTATTGCAAAGTCCTCCTAACATGCTATATCACTAGTTCTTTTATATACCTCCTGCATCTCTATCTCCGAAAAGAACCTAATGTCCTTGGTAGCAGCGTAGCAGAAACCTGCTTTGGTAAGAGCATTTTTAATGAAAACCATCCAAGGAGCCTGAGCAGAGGGGATTCTCATCTGATCTTCCAAATAGCACATTTTAATAAATCATCTAGGGCTCAGAGTCAATAACTTGAACCAGAACCTCAAGCTCCTCTTTATCATTATTGTACTTACTGCCTCCAAACCAGCCTCAGCTCTTAGGAAGGCTGCTGGCATAGAGCCAGAAAGACCAAAGAGAGACCTCAGAAATTTATTCTGCGGTATTTCGATAGCACCATTATCAGCATGCCCACAAACTTCAATCCCGTATGAAAGCAGGGCAATTACTTTAGCCCTATGTGCCTTTATTGCTGCGGGAATAGATCTAGCCCCATACTTGTGGAACTTCTTAATAGCTAAGGCCGATTGTAGAGCTCTTGATTTAAGTGCTGCTATCTGTTCTTTCCAACCATGATTGACTGAAAAAAATAACACCTAACCGCTTCAATCTTATGACCTGAGGTAAACCAGGAATATTCCTTCAGCCGTCTGTCCCGTTTGAAGATCTTTGTTTTCTGATAATTTATTGTCAATCTGTTTGTTTCACATAGTCTAACTAAATTAGACATAGCCCTCTGGAGCCCAATTGGTGTACATGAGAGTATAAAAGTGCCATCTGCACATAGCAGCATCTTAATATGCGTAGACAGTAGCTTAGGAGGATGAAAATTAATGTTATGCATTTCACAAATTATGTCGTTTACGTATAGATTGAATGACAAAGGGGCTATTATGCAGCCCTGTCTAACTCCTTTATTAGTTGGGAAAGTAATTGTTGTTTCTCCTAGAGCCCCAAATCGAACACGAGCCCATGTCCCATCATGGTAGCAAACCAACAGATTCAATAAATAAGGGTCAATTCCCAACAAGTATAGTTTGGACCATAATAAGTCTCTATAGACCATATCAAACACAGAAGATGGGTCGATGGGTCTAGTTTTCTCCACCTTAATATATTTGTGAACAATATATTGCAAAGTATTGCAAAGACATGACCTAATGTACTATACCCAGATCTAAAACCTCCGTGTTCTTCTCTAATTGTTTATTTCTCTTGGACCCATTCAGGAAGCTTCCAAAGTGGCCAAATAGCTTTGCCACAATGTTTATAAGTGAAATTGGTCTATAAGACCCAGGATTATTACACGCACCTCTCATATATATAGGTATGATTAAATTACCGTTCCATGAGTTAGGGATACTTCTTGAGGTAAGTATGGCATTGAACCATTGTGTCAAGAGTGGAACCCACCAATCTAAACTATCGTAAAATAGCTGGGGGCCGGGGGGGGGAGGGGGGAGTCCACCCATACCAGGTACTGAACACCACTATGAAATTTTCACATTGGACGGGGGAAAGAGGCTCTATTCCTGCCTGGGGTTGGCCTTGCCACAGGGTAACCCAGGGGGACTGTTCTGGGCCCTGCTCTTTGTGGAGGACTCCGCAGTGGACCGTCTTCCAGGCCGGGGCCGGGGCATGGGATCCTCACTCCCTCCCCGTGGAGCCCGAAACACAACCACCTTTAGGGCCCCGTGGACCCTAAAGGCCCACTTCTTTGAGACTGCTTTTAAATCATGAACCCAGGTGCAATCCTTATCATAGCCTTGTGGATTTCAACCATCTTAACTGAAATAAATAAACTTACTGAATACCTATATCCTGTAATCCGTTATTCATAGGAAAACTCTTATTTGTAGTTACCTTTGTCTTTGGGTCTCGATTAGATTGTAAGCTCCATGGAGCAGGGACTGTCTTTATGTTATGTATATCTGTACAGCGCTGCATATGACTAGTAGCGCTATAGAAATGCTAAATGGTAGTAGTAGTAATAGTAGTAGTGAACGGTAGGGGTGGGACTCCAGGGGGATTACCAGATACCGGATTTATCGGTATTGGATCATCCAATATCAGATTTACCGGTATCGGAATATTGGATTTTTAACATTGCCGATTTTACCGGGTTTTTTACATTGCAGCCATTGCTAAATGGTGTCTGTAGCAGGGAGCAGTCCAGGGGGGCTGCTACCCCTTTAAGAAGGGGGTTTTCAGGGGTCAGCTGCAGGGCTGAACCCACCTAGGGGTGTGGCAGGGCCATCCCCAGAGCTGGGGATCAGCCTGTGGGGTAACAGGCTGAAAACCCCTTGTGACAGAGTGGGCAGGTTACTGGCCCTTTAAGGCTGGAGTGAGGAAGCCTGGCCACGCCCACTCTGCTAGTATATAAGAGAGGAAGTCTGAGTGGTGAACTCAGTCTCTGTCTGGGAGGCGAACAGGCAACATGTCCCAGAGAACCCAGGAAAGGTACTGAGGCTGTGCCCAGGGAGGGAGCCTCTAGCCTGGGGAAGGCTTGGCCAGAGCCTGGGGTCTGAAGGCCTGGCTGGAAGAGACTTGGGTACTTGTGGGGTTGTTGCTACTGAGCTTGGGAGAGCTGGACCTGGGCTGTAGGGTGAAGGCGATTGAGCCGGCAGCCTCAGGTACACTGGACACAGGGGTGTCCCAAATAAAGGACTGTTAACTTGAAACCCGCTGGACTAGGTGGTGTGTCCAGAGCGGGAACCCCCTGGCCGGGAAGAAGGGGGTTCAGCCGCCGCTCATGGCTGATACAGTGTAGCAGGGGGCCGAGCTAATTCCCCAAGAGTGGCGCCCCAGCGCCCTGTGTGGCCCTGGGGGAAAACCCCCCTGTTACAGTGTTGATGTAAAAAAATCCAGTAAATTCCAATACCGACAATTATCGGTATTATCAGATTAATCCGATACCGCCCATTATCGGTATTACCGGCTTCATCTGATACCGATAGTCCCATCCCTAGTGGATGGTACCCCCCAATGGGGAGGAACCACCAGGGACCCCACATTTTATCTTCACCCTGGTCCTCGCAAATTGCCCCACCAACACTGAAAATTTTCTAGCAACACTCAGGCTGCTTACCAAGGGCTACTTTGCCAATATGGAAGTTTTCAGAGTGGGTGGGGGGTGGAGTGCTGGCGTCGCCGACTTGCAAAATGTCCTTCCTGGTGGGGCTGTTGCCACAACAAGGGGCCTCAATGGAAGCCAGGATGGCATGCCAACCTATGGAGGGAGAGGCCAATGCTGGCCAGGAACCACCACTTAGGAGTAGAGGTTAAGGCAGGAGCTCTGCCTTTCCCTTAAGGGGGGCTATAATTAGGACATTAATCCAGACCCACCACAGCCTTGCTATGCCACTGCTTCTCCTACTACAACATAGTTCTCAAGAGTCGCTGGTTCCTTGCTTATCGCTAAAGGCATGAATAGCTCCCAAAATGTAAGGGAACTCTATTGAGGTGGAAGGTTTCCAGTGAGGACTGAGAGGGCAGGTCAGCCATGGGTGTGTCTGGAAAACAGCTGTTGTTGCTAAGGCTAGGGAAGGGTTTCTTGCTCAGGAGCTAGGAATTTCTTTTATTGCTCTTCGGAGATCTGCTTCTTATTTTTACTGATCTTTGGGGAACGCCTTGATGGAACACAGTGGGTGATCTGGACAGCACCCATGCCTCTGCTCTGCCCTCACACCCAGGGGGCCTGTCCATTTAAGGTGGACCCCCAGATGTACAGGCAGAGCAGGCGCTGCCTGTTCTGCTCTAGCCCCATTGGCGCTGCTCCAGAACATCCCAGAGCACCCAGGGCAGACAAGAAGAATTAGACATATTTGCAAAGTTCTGAATGAAATAAATCATTCAGAAAACTGATGGGGTATCTGTGGGATCACTTGTATCATTTCAGCCACTTACCACAGCTTACTCCCTATCTTTCGATTCCCTATAGCCTGCCTCCCTTTTGTTCCACTTCCTGTCCTGTTCGTTTTTTGTCATTCCACACACACAACTTTACTCCTGTTCCGTATGAGACATGCAGGTTGACGTATTTCCCAGGACTCTGGAGTTCTCTGTGAGGAGAAGGGTTAGAAAGGGCAACTTGGACACAGGACTTCTGGGTTGTCTATTACAAACTTGAGAGCAGTGGAGAACAGATCAGGCTGAGAACCAGGACTGTTGGGTTGCCTGTGAAGGGAGTGCAGCCTACCAGGTTAGTGTGGGGTGGAGGGGCTAGAAGCCAGGAGTCCTGACTTCTCTGTTAAAGGGTGGGGACCTAGTAGGTTAGATAGAGAGGGGGTGTGGGAGCCACGACTCCTAAGTTCTCTGGGAGGGCAGCAGGGGACTACTGGTTAAAAGAGAAGGTTCTGAGCCATTACTTAGCTGTCCCATTCTCCCCAATTCAAATGAAAGGATAGAGGGAAAGGAGGGGGTGAGGGTCCAGCTCACACCCTCCTGTCCCCAGCTTCAGTGTTGCTCCCAACCTGCAGAGGAAGAGATTGGGTCTGAAAGACGAAGGCGAAGTGTGGGTGCATGGAGCCTAAATTGTAAGCGAGCACAACATGTGAGACTGTACAATGTCTTTACTGCTTACATGGCGTGTAAGTTAAGGCGGGAACTTTAACTTGCCATTTCCATGCTTTTTATTGTATGATTGAATTTGCAAGAGCCTTAACTCTCATTGTAAACCGGAGTTTTTTTTATTATGGAATTATTACATAATCTGCAGTGAAATCCTGAGTCCACTGAAGTCAATGAAGGTCTTGCTATTGCCTTTCATGGAGCCAGGATCTCACCCTCCATGTCTATTGTGGAGCCCATACAAAGTTACACAGGAGTGGGGAATTTCTCGTCCATGGATCAATTTTTTATTTAGTCCTTTTCCAGGTCCTAGATCTGGCCCCTGGATCCCATCCCTTCCCCTCCAGCACTGAAAGACTGAGCTTGGGGGGAAAGGAGCAAAGCTGAGGGCGTGCACACAAGGACAAGGGGACAGATCCTTGGCACAGATCCATGACTTGGGCCCTTCCCTTCCCCCCCTGCCCCTCACCCCATCCTGAGCACATCCCTTACACACCCCTGTCCCAATTTCTATGTGGCCTGTGGCGCTTGTACTCATTTTCAAAATGGCCCATGGGAGGAAAAATGTTCTCCCTCCATTCCCCCCAATATGTCATGGGTAGAAAGCTGTGCTGTGACCAGATGTAAAATAAGACGGAGACAAAGGAGTTCCGATGATATCTTTATTGGTCTAGCTCCCGTTGGGGAGAGTATGGAAGCTTTCGGGCCGCACAAGGCCCTTCCTCAGTCATGGAACAAGTCAAAACTATAGAGTGAAAAAGAAAGAGGAGAAAATCCTAGGAACCCACAGTGCAAAGTAGCTTAACAAATAAGCATCTACACGTTTAATAAATATAAATAGCGTTAAGGGGGCAGAGCAAGAGTTCATGGCAACCATGGGCCTGTCTCGGGTAGTATCTGACCCGACTCACAAGGGGCGGGGGGCATACTCTGGATTTAGTATTTTGCACTGGCCTTGAGGTGGGAGGTCTGTTAGTAGGGGAGGTGTCATCTGCGCCCTTGTCATGGACAGACCATTATCTTCCGGCCAGTCTCCTGGGGTGTGTCTGCCCCCGGCGGGGTGCGGAACTGGTTTGTTTGGTTCACCCCCGAAGACTTCTGGAATCGGAGTGGTTCCGGAATGCTCTGAGGGAATATACCTTCCAACCTTGACGGTCGATCACTCAATGACCTCATTACTTTTTGGAACACCTTGTTAGCCGAGACCATCGACCGGACAGCCCCCAGGCGTCCGCTCCCCGAGCATAGGTGGTGCAGGGCCCTATGGTTTGCAGAAGTTCTGAGTCAGCTGAAGCAGGTGGGGAGATGGTTAGAGCAATGGTGGCGCCGCGCTCGTGCTAAAGCCGACGGATTTCGCCATAGAGCTACGTGGTTATGCGAGCAGCAAAGAGGAGGTTCTTTGCTTCCATCCTAACATCCACAAAGTCTCATCTGGCTGAGCTTTTCTGGGTGGTGAAGGGGCTGGTCAGTCCGGCCTCTCTCCACCTGGAACTGAAATCTTCCAGTGCTCGCGGTGACATGTTTATTGACTATTTTGTGGATAAAATCACTCTTTCACCACGACTTCGATGCTGTGGATGTACTTGAAGTTATGGAAGCCCCGTCTGGGGGGTCAGTTTCAGCAGGTGTTGCCCACTAATGCTGTGGAGATGCTGGGGGCTCTGAGAGCCACAACTTAGGAACTGGCTGGTGAAAGCCAGCCGGGAGACGTTGGGTCCGTTGCTGACTGGTATTGTCAATGCCTCCCTTCTGGAGGGCAAGGTCTCGGTGCCTGAAGGATGCTATGGTGTGACCTTTGCTCAAGAAGCCATCCCTTGACATTGACTCCCTTGTCAGTTATTGACCAGTCTCTAACTTTCCCTTTTTAGGGAAGGTTATTGAATGGATGGTGGCCCAGCAGCTCCATGAGCATCTGGACAACATCAGCTTTCTTGATCCCTTGCAGTCAGGCTTTCATCTGGGCTATGGCACTGAGACTGTGCTTGTGGCCTTGGTCGACGATCTGCTCCGGGAGTTGGACTGAGGTCAGTCTACTCTTCTGATTTTGTTAGATCTGTCCGCAGCTTTTGACACGGTTGACCATGAGATGCTGGTGAGTCACCTGTGGGACCGTACTGGGGTGGGCGGAACCGTTCTTGAATGGTTCCACTCTTTCCTGTCTGGTAGAACTCAGTGTGTGGTTCTGGGGGATTTTACATCATCCCTCCAGGATCTCATGTGTGGAGTTCCACAGGGTTCCATTCTGTCCCTTCTCCTGTTCAGCCTGTACATGCAGTCCTCCTTGGGTGAGATCATGAGAGGGTTTGAGGTTGGGTGTCATCAGCATGTTGCTGATGACACCCAGTTTTACCTCTCGTTTTCATCTGATCCAGGTCCAGTAGTCTCGGTGTTTACCCAGTGTCTTGCTACGGTGGGGCATTGGATGAGGATGAGCCGTCTGAAGCTGAACCCCAATAAGATGGAGATGATGTTGGTAAGAAGGGGCGAGTGAGTGGAGGCCCCCATTGTTGATGGGATGCGGCCCTCCTTGGTCCCTCAGGTTCGGAGTCTGGTTGTGCTCCTAGAAACGCAGCTTCATCTGGATGCCCAGGTGGCAGCTGTGGCAAGGAATGCTTTTTGTAAGTTACATCTGGTTTGTCGTCTTCAGCCATATATCTCAGGCTCCAATCTGGTCACCGTCATCTACGCGTTCGTCACTTCGAGATTGGAGTACTGCAACACGCTCTACGTGGGGCTACCTTTGGTGACGACCTGGCGACTGCAGCTGGTGCAGAATGCGGTGGCCCGCCTCATGATGGGGACGGGCCACTGAGAGCACATAACACCGGTGCTCTGTTTTCTGCACTGGCTGCCTGTAGTCTTCCAGGTCCAATTCAAGGTGTTGGTTTTGACCTATAAAGCCCTAAACGGCTGGAGCCCTGCATACCTGCAAGGTCGCCTCGTCTCCCAGGTGCAGCTGGTGCAGGGGTCGTGTCGCTGGGAGCATATTACACCAGTGCTTTGTTCTCTGCACTGGGTGCCTATTTTCTTCCAGGCCCAATTCAAGGTACTGGTTCTCACCTTTAAAGCCCCACATGGCCTTGGCCCGACCTATCTGCGGGACCGCCTCACTCCCTGGGTCCTCGATCGGCCCCTGCGCTCCNTTTTTATGATTTTGTTTGTTGTGAGACGTCCCGAACTGCTGTGGCAGGAGGTAGCAGCAAAGAAATCTAACTAACTCATAAATAATTAATAAGGTGCTAAAGTAAATACAAAGGCTACACTCCCTCTCAAACCCAAACAAAATCTATTCCAAGAATTACCTAACTTGGTAAACAATAAACCATTTCCCCTCTCCACGCAATAGAATCAATTTCTCCAATGATAGTGGACCACCAATTCCTATATGAAAACAAACCCAATTTCAAACAAGAAATACAAAAAGAGAGAGAGATCTCCAATTTAGTCAAATCTCCACTTCACTCACGATTACCCTCTGCCTGGGGCATGTCTGGGAAGTCTCTCCCCATGTGCAGTGACTTCTGAAGACCAAGAACTAGAGATTCCATATTTAAATAGACCCACAGTCAGCTGTGGGTAATTAATTAACTAATTATTACTAGAGAGTTAACCCAGGAAAGAGGAAACTGAATACATAAACAATGTTCTATTCCACAACTCAAGGAAACAGAGATACTTAATTACAAAAAAACAGAAAAATCAATGTTATCATTAAGGCCTCTTGGAGATAAAGTATCAAATGAATGAATCCCTCTGTAATAAAATTGCATTTCCATCCTGTCCCTTTTTGAATGTGCACTTTAATTGGCTCCAGCAAACACAAAGACCATCCTATCTGTAGATAAATGGCCCTTGCTCATAAAACGTGATACTAATGGGGCTTCTAGCTGACAACGTCGAATTTTACTTTTGTGTTTGGAGATCCTCATTCTTAAAGATCTAGCCGTTTGTCCCACCCTGGCACTGAATGACATAAATGACAGCCCCTTGTCTTAGAACCATGGTTTGGGCTGGGTGGTGTTGAGCACTCTGTGGCACAGCTTTCGGTCTGTGTCCGAGAGTAGAGAGCTGCAGCCTGGCTGGAGGTTGCATGCTGGAGTTTGGGGGCAAAAGGCTACAGAGAGACAGTCTTTTGGGGAGCCTCGATGGTGCTGGACCTGGCGGGTTCAGCAGGGTCCGACTGGAAGAGCTGGCAGCTGTTCCCAGCCAGTCCTCTCAACTTGTACATTTGTAAATCAATGGACTATTAAACCACACTTTAAGTCTCCAGCTTCTCTCTCTTGCCAAAGGGACACCGACCCGGCAAGGCTGCCCCTGGAACTTCCCACCACTCCGGGAAGTGGGGTGAGCAACAATAGCACTGCTAGGAGTATGCAGCTCTATACAGTCACAGATTTTTTGAGACAGGTCCCTACCTAGTGGGCTTACAATCAGGGCTGGTCCCAGGGTTTGTGAGGCCACGTGCGAAGTCTTGGTGTGGGGGGAGGGGCTAATTTGCATAATTAGACCCCACCTAATTATGCAAATGTGTAAATTTACATAACATTTACTCCTTCTGGACAGGAAGGATTCCCATTCTCCACCCCTCTGAGCAGCCATGGAAAAGCATGGCCTCCCCGTGCTTCTCCCCGACTGGCCCCCCGGTTTGGCACCCCTTGGCTGCCTTACCTGGCGTTCAGCTAAGTGGCCATAAACAAGCATGGCCTCCCAATGCTTCCCCCACCTCCCCCAGCCGAGCATCTGCCACCACTCCCCAGGAGTGGTTATTGTTATAAGCATTTATATAGCACCAGCGATGTACCTGGTGCTTTACAGAAAACAAGATAGATTAGACACAGTCCACTGCAGGTGCAACCGGGCGGGCAGTGAGGCAGGCACAGAGAGACTGACTATGTCCACTGCCTTACTGGGGGATCGGGGTGAGCTTAGCCAGTCTGGCCTCCGGGGCCTGTTGCTTCTTGCTGCCAGTGCCGCCTGTGCCTTGTGCACACACATGCGGTGCGACTGGTCCAGAGGTGCTGCTATCAGAGACACCAGACACCCAAAATGCAGCTAGCCTATTAAGCGCATTATGCCATGAAAAGAGACTATATATATATCTCCAGTTCAGTTATGCCCCCATAATCAATTCATGCTGCCCCCACCCCATAACCATTTCATTTGTGCCCCCACCCCTCATATAATCAATTCACACTGCCCCCCACCCATAACCATTTCATTTGTGCCCCCGGGACAGCATGGATTGATTATATGGGGGCACAAATGAACTGGTTATGGGGTGGGGGTTTAAAGACAGTATTCCTGTTAGCAATAACTTCATTGCTATTGAAGAGTTAGTGAAATAGCAGCCATAATAATCTCAGAACCATATTTGTAGATTTTCCAAGATAGAATAGATATTGCTTTACATCCTAAATTCCTACCTAAGACAGTATCAGGAAGACAGTTGTGAGAATGTGGCCCTTTACACGGGCCTCTCCCAGCCATGAACATGCAGATTTCTGTGTGTTCATGGGTGGGGGAGCCCCGTGTGAATGACGCAGCGCATGCGCCCACGGTGAGTGGGGATACGTGCGCGTGCCTGCCTAACACGCAATCCCATTCACCCCCCACTTGTGGAGCATCCAGGGAAAACGGTGGTTACTCCGTGGGTGTGGATGAGTGGGGGGTGAGTGGGGATGCATGTGCAGCCGTCTGCATGCACATGCATCCCCATCCATGCACTGGCGCGCCCACGGAACCCCCCCCCCCACCCAGCAGAGCGATGTAAAAACGGCCTGTGAGGAGCCACTCGAAGAAGAACAGAAGGTTGCTGCCTTGTAAACAAGGTTCTTTGAGATAGCTGTGAACATTCTCACAACACCCAGCCTTCCAGCCCTGCATGGAATTTTCTTATATTCCTAGAAAGGGTTGGAAGGAACTGTTATTCTGAGGGGGAGGGTGTTTTTTATACTAGAGGAGCTCGAGACCATCATGTGGTCTGTTATTTGACTAGGATGAGCATGCACAACCCAGTTGTGAGAATGTTAGACACAATCTCGAAGAACCTTCTATACAAGGCAACAACCTTCTGATCACTCACATGGGGAGGAGCTGTTTGTAAACAAAGAGCTTTATCTCCCAGTCTGATCACCGGTGTCCCAATGCTGCTGCAGCAGGCTACTAGCAGGCAGAGGCAGGTGAGGGATGGGGACTAGAGCCAGGGAGGGGAGACATAAGAACTTATTGGGGGAGACGCTGGCTGCAGCTTGCTGCCCAGTCAGGGAAGCACGGGGATCCAGCTGGTGTGGGGCCATGTGCGGCTGCACATGTGGCACATGCCTGGGGCAGGCCCTGCTTACAATCTAAGATGGACACGGGTGGGGGAAACACAGGGGGACACACATATATTCCCATTTTAGAGATGGGGAACTGAGGCTGAAAGGTTGTGACTTGTCAAGGCCATGCAATGAGTTCATGGCTAGGGCAGGGATTGAATCCTGGCTTCCCAGGACCAAGTCCAGCACCTTATCCACGACACCACACTGGCTCTCAACAGTAGTTGATCCAATAAAAGAGATCATCTGGATGAGACTAACCTAGCATAAAGTAGTGTACATTTAATCAAGGAAAGCATGGGCATGACAGCATGAAGTAGTTCATTGTATCCAGGTTGTTGGATGCTGCAGTTTGCGCATGAGGCAGTAGTGACTTGAATGGACCGGAATAACATTGGTTGTCTCCCCACAATTAAGAACATAAGAACGTGCCATACTGGGTCAGACCAATGGTCCATGTTTGTCAATATGCCCTGTAATTCTGTCCTTAATGATGGTTTCCACCATTTTGCCCGGCACAGACATCAAGCTTACTGGTCTGTAGTTTCCAGGATCGCCTCTGGATCCCTTTTTAAATATCGGGGTTAGATTTGCCACCCTCCAGTCCTCGGGTACAGTGGCAGATTTTAGTGACAGGTTACAAATTACTAACAGTAGGTCTGCAATTTCATATTTGATTTCCTTCAGAACTCTGGGGTGAATGCCATCTGGCCCTGGTGACTTGTTAGTATTCAGTTTGTCAATTT
>QEPC01012362.1:4426595-4467228 GCA_003113815.1 Sphenodon punctatus
CATGCCTCTTGCAAACTTGTAGCCCTTGCAACTGGGCTTTTTAGTTTCTTTTTAACTAGTTTCCTCATTTTGTCATAGTCTCCCTTTTTAAAGTTAAATGCTACTGCTGTACTTTTGTTTATCTTTCTCCCTACAGAAATTATGTCAAATGTGATCATATTATGATCGCTATTGCCTAGTGGCTCCGTCACAGTTACTCCTTGCACCAGGTCCTGCGTGCCACTCAGGACCAGATCTAGAATAGCTCCTCCTCTCGTTGGTTCCAGAACCAGCTGTTCTAGGAACCAGTCATTTAGGGCATCCAGAAATTTGACCTCCACGCCCCGCCCCAAGGACACATTCCCCCAATCAATATTAGGGTAATTGAAGTCACCCGTTATTATTATGTTGCCGACTTTAGTAGCCTGTCTAACCTCTTTTATCATTGCTTGATCAGTCTCTCCGTCCTGGTCAGGGGGACGATAGTATAGCCCTACTGTGATACTCTTCTGGAATTTCTATCCATAGACATTCTAGGGAACAGTTTGCATCCTTTAAAATTTTAATTGTACTTGACTCAGTGTTGTCTTTTACATATAGAGCCACCCCACCACCAACTCTATCTACTCTTGTCATTCCGATATATTTTGTACCCTAGTATTACAATGTCCCATTGGTTAGCCTCCTTCCAACATGTCTCTGTGATGCCTATGTCTAGATCTTCATTTAGCGCCATATGCTCTAATTCTTCCATCTTACTTTTTAGCTGTCTAGTATTTGCATATAGACATTTATGTGTATTCTTTTTATTCTTCTTACTGTGCACATTATAGGGGACTGTATCAGGCACCCTGGAATTGTTATTGATCTGTTCTCTAGCAAATTGCACCTGAAGTCCCTTCATTTTTATCCCTACCTCAGTCTTAAGCAACTCTGAATCCCCTAAGTTAACATCATCCTGCATAGATGCCACAGTCTGAACTGTGCACTCCACAGTGCCCATCGGCTTTCCTCCAGGTACTAGTTTAAAAACCTGCTCTATCACATTTTTAATTTTTAGTGCCAGGAGCCGGGTTCCATTCTGGTTAAGGTGGAGCCCATCCTGTCTGTCTAGGCTCCCCCTCACCACAGAAGGCTGCCCAGTTCCTGATAAATCTAAAGCCTTCCTCCTTCCACCATTGTCTCATCCACGCATTGAGACGTCGGAGCTCCGCCTGCCTCTGGGGTCCTGCGCATGGAACAGGGAGCACTTCCGAGGATGCTACCCTGGAGGTTCTGCACTTGAGTCTACTACCTAGAAGCCTAAATTTGGCCTCCAGAACCTCTGTCCTACATCTACCTATGTCATTGGTACCAACATGGACCATGACAACAGGTTCCTCCCCAGCACTCTCTAGGATACTATCTATGTGTCGTGTAAGGCCCGCTACCGTTGCACCAGGCAGGCAAGTCACCATGCGGTCCTCACGGCCACCAGCTACCCAGCTATCTAATTGGCGGCAGCTGGATCCCCGAGCAGCCTGCTGGCAGGCAATCACCGCTGCCACACAGCAGGGCAAGCACGGCCAGCCAACCAACGGTGGGGAAGCCGCATGGGCCGGCCCCTGTTGGAGCTGCCGTCATGACCGGGCAGGGCCGCGGTGTTGGCTGCATGAGCACACGTGGCACAACCCTGCCCTGCTGCCCACCCTGGCTGTGACATGCCTGTGTGCAACGGGCTCCGGTGCCTGTCGCTCACAGCCCTGCCGCGGCGCGTGCCGTGTGGTGGGCAGAAGGGGCTCAGCCATACAGGGTGCCCAGGCCTGGGCAGCCTCACCCCAGTTGGAGTACGGCTGCTCTGCAACGCGTCCTTTGGAATTTTTCTGGGGATGCGTCACGTAGCAGACAGCTGTTTGCCCTGCCACAGGGGGTGGGGAACATCAGGCTGCTGCCGGCCACATGATGCACAGTGTTGCAAGGCCTGGCTGTCCAGGGAGGGGTAAGGCAGCCTCCCCTCCCTGTCACGTCTGGGAATGACCTAAAGATCAATGATACATATCAGATAAAAAAGAATTTCTAAGGCACTGGGTCTGGGTGAAGAAAAGCTGGTTTTCATCTAAATTAAACAAATAGAAAGCCCATAGCTGGATGCTCCGTTTGATTCAGGCATATTTATTTATTTTGATTAACACCCCGCCCCTCCCTGAAGGCTGCCTCAGAGTAATTTAAAGCACTCGGGACGCAATGACAGGATCCCCCAAAAGCAGGTGGTATGTGAGAGCAGATGCCCATCAGGACGAGCTTCCAAGAGCAGGTTTCAGATACAACCAGGACCGATACTGTTCAGGGCCCTAAAAGCCAGCAGTGCAAGCTTAAATTCAATCCGCCGCTCTGCAGGGAGCCAACGCAGAGAACGCAGGGTGGGCGTAACATGGTTGTTGCTACCCAGTCCAGAAAGCAGCCGTGCTTCTTCTTTCTGAACAAGCTGCAAGTGATGAAGAAGCGCTGCTGGAAGCATATTATGTTGTACGTGCATCACTGGGATGAAATATCACTCTGCTATTAATAATGCAACAGGAGCTTTTCCACCTGGATTGTATATTTCCTAGAGCCTTTTGATTAATTACCAGCTTCATCAATTTTGCAGAGACTGTGGTATGTGTGTGTGGAGGGGAATGTCCATCATGCTCAGATTTAATTTGCACATAAAGGTGTTTCACCAACAACAATGCCCATTGTTTTAGGCCTTTTTCACATGAGATGCACCCACCCAGAAATCTGGGTGTTCATGAGTGGGAGAGCCCCATGTTAAGGATGTTGTGCAGGCGTGGGCAATGAGTGTGGGGGGGTGCGTGCTCCCGCCTAACACACATCTCCACTTATCAACACGCAGGGAGCAACCGGGGAAAACAGCAGTTGCTCCGTGTGTGTTGAAGAGTGTGGGGTAGGGCCCAGGCCTTATAGGGCTTTATAGGTAAGCACCAACACCTTGAATCGGGCCTGGAAGACTATAGGCAGCCAGTGCAGAGAATGGAGCACTGGTGTAATATTCTCCTGGCGACCCGTAAGGAGGCGGGCCGCTGCATTCTGCACCGGCTGCAGCCGCCAAACCATCACCATGGGTAGCCCCATGTAGAGTGCGTTACGATAGTCTAGTCTTGAGGTGATGAAAGCATGGACGATAGTAGCCAGGTTGGAGTCTGAGACTATGTCCGAAGCCAGCGCACCAGATGTAACTGGTGGAACGCGCTTCTCACCACAGCCCCAACTTGGACATCCAGGCGGAGCTGGGAATCAAGGAGCAGTCCCAGACTACGACCCTGCGGGACCAGCGGAGGGCGAATCCCATCAATAATGGGGGATGCCAACCCCACTGCCTTCCCCACTAACATCTCCATCTTGTCGGAACTGAGCTTCAGACATCTTGCCTTCATCCGGTCCCCCACAGCCACCAAACACTGGATAAGCACCGAGACCACCAGGCTTGGGTCAGATGAAAAAGAGAGGTAGAGTTGGGTGTCATCAGCGTATTGATGACACCGAACATCCAATCCTCTCATGACCTCGCCAAGCAGCTGCATATATGGCTGTAATCACGTTGAACAAGAGAGGGGACAGAATGGAACTTTGCAGGACTCCACACAAGAGGTCCCAGGGAGATGCTGAATAGTTCTCCAGCACCACTCGCTGAGTTCTCCCGGCTAGGAAGGAACGGAACCACCCAAGAACAATCCCACCCACCCCGGCTTGGTCCCACAAGTGAGTTACCAACATCTCATGATCAAAAGCAGCCAACAGGTCTAATAGAATCAGAAGGGTCGATCAACCCTGGTCCAATTCACGGCGGACCAAAGCCACAAGCGCAGTCTCGGTGCCGTAACCTGGAGGAAAGCCAGACTGCGAGGGATCAAGAAAATTGATTTGGTCCAGATGCTACTTCAGCTGCCGAGCCACTTCCCTACAAAGGGGAGGTTAGAGACAGGCCGGGGAGGGAGTCAATGTCATGTGATGGTTTTTTGAGCAGAGTCTGCACCACCGCCTCCTTGAAGCAGCTCGGCACTCTGTCCTCCCAAAGGGAGGCATTGACCACCCCCACCAGCAACGGCCCCAATGTCTCCTGGCTGGCCTTAACCAGCCAGGACAGGCATGGGTCCAGTTAACAAGAGGTGGTTCTGACTACCCCAAGAACATCCTCCGCATCAGCGGGCGACAACCACTGAAACTGATCTCAGAAAACCAGACAAGATGGGACTTTCATAACCTCTGGTTCTCCCATTGTAATAAGCACGGTGTCAAAGTCGTGGTGAATCTGAGTGATTTTGTCAGCAAAGTAATCAACAAACATGTCACAGCGGGCACTGGAAGGTTCCAGTTCCAGGCAGAGGGAGGTCGGACTGACCAGCCCCCTCACCACCTGGAAAAGCTCCACTGGACAAGACTTTGCAGATGCTATGAGGGCAGCAAAGAACTCCTTCTTTGCTGCCCACACAGCCACGGCATAGGCTTTTAAACTAGCTCTGTGTTGCAGTCTGTCGGCTTCAGCATGCGAGCAGCACCGCCATCGCTCCAACTGCCACCCCTCCCGTTCCAGCCATTTCAGACTTAATACCACAGAGTCAAGGTGGCATTTGCTAGCTGTGCTCCCCCTAGACTTCCCTAAGTCTAAGGGGTGGGCTAGAATGTTTGGGGCATGGGTAAATAAAAGAGACTAGGAGGTGGGTTATGGCCGAGGGACAGCGGTAAGCTGTGCCATGGAGTAATCCCAGCTAAACCAATACCCAGTCCATTGAACCATTTGGTGCAACGTGGCTCCCTTACTTGATGGTTACAGGTAGGATAAAGGGAAAATGCCTCTTGCTGAATTTGGGGCTCAAGGCGTTGTCGCCTTTGCAGACAACCGCAATTAAGGAGCCCCCCCCCCCCCAAATATCCCATGCCTCAAACATCTAGGCCTCCCCTTAGATTGAATGATCCCCAGATACTGTAGGGCAAATCCATTGTGGCTCTTTTGTCTGTGAAGAGATATGTATGTGGTTGAACCACTATTCAGGAATTGTGCTTAACCTGGAGAACCAAGATCTTATGCAAAGGAAAATCTAATACCAACGAATAACTTTATGTTCATCTGTTCCTTGCTAGGTCAAGGAGAAGCTGGAAGAGAGGTCACAGTTGTCACTGTTTGGAGGTGGGAGGGAAGGGTTTTGGGGGGCACTCAAGGGGAAGGAGTTGCCTTATATCATTTTGGTTTGTGGCTACCCCATTGCTCCCTAGTCTGTTCAAGGGAACACAAGTCTCTTCTAGATTTTTTTTCTAGATTGAATTTAACTCTTTGTTTTTCCTTCTCCTTCCTCATACCCAACAGGGAGATGTACACGAGCTTGGTAAATTACTGCTGCAGGGCTCCTTCAACGTCTGGACCGATCACAAAAAGGGTCACAACAAGGTGAAAGATTTGGCGAGGTTCAAGCCAATGCAGAGACATCTCTTCCTGTATGCAAAGATCCTGCTTTTCTGCAAGAAACGGGAGGAGAGCACAGACGGGCATGAGAAGTCTCCTTCGTACAGCTTTAAAAACTCCTTAAAGGTAAAGGCCTTGGGATAGCGGGAGAGGAGAGATACAAAGCCAGGGGTCTCTCCGTAAGGAAGTTATAAATAACTTATGAGGTAGGATCAGTAGGTAGCACAAGGATCTTTTCTTGGCAGACAGTTTGATTAAAACAACAGATCTGTGAATGGTCTTCTCCTACAGTCCTTGATCAGGAAAGGGGCGAGGCCAGGGGCCCAGGTTCACTGTGTTTCCTTCATTGCTGCTAATCGGGACAACACAGCGATCATGGGACAACGCGACTCCCTTTCAGATATGACCCATGTATCCTCGGTGCATCATGATGCCACGACAGTTTGCAGGGAGCTGGACTACCCCAGAAAGCAGCGAGAGAGCCTCTTCGCCATGGCCCCACCGTCTGATAAATATGCTGCTGGCAACGGAACCCTGGTCCGTTGGTCCAAAAATGTTTACGACCCCCCTACGCTCTCTCTCTCTCATTGTCCAGTAATGCAACAGTACCAAACACCATATTCATCTTAATGTAGAGAACCCACATTGCCTAGACTTTGCCGTGCAATTGTCTGTAACATAGTCTGGGTGGTTTTAGATAAGCCCCTCCCCACCCATCACCTACCTGTCATGCATGTTACAGGGCGGCATAGGGCATCAATGCCGCCCTGCAACATGCATGATGGGTGGGGGATGAGTGGGTAATGGGTGGAAAGGTGCTTGTCTAAAAACACCCACACTCTGCATCCTGCTTAATGATAGAAAAGATGAGAAACACATTATATAATAAGGATTTTGTGAATTTTCAGTGCTTGTTCTGGCAGGAGTCTTAATTAAAAACCTTTCCTATTCTCCACTGCAGAATATCCACATTCCTACATGATCAGACTTGCTTAGCTGTGGCTGTTGACCCAGAGATCAGATGAGCATTGAAATTACTGGGAGTTGGGAGGGTTCAGGACATGTCTGGATTGAGTTCTTACTGGATGAACTTGGGCACCCAGTCCCTCGATAAGCTGCATAGTGGGGGGGGCTCTAGGCCAGTACAGGCTCCACCTGCACAGAGCGAATTGCTAAGAGTGGCAAATTTTGCAAATATATTAGCAAATGTGTTAATCTGGGACTTGACCCCCAATGTGCTGCCATGAAATCCTGACAGGTAAAAGTTGGATTCAGTGAAGAATATGTTGATTAAAAAAAAAAAACACCAAACGCCCCTAGATTTTGTGCTCTTTAATGTTATCCAGGATTGAATTTGTCCTTTCCTTCACTAGCCTTCAGCCTGGATATAATCTGAAAGTAAATCACTATGTTCCAAGTTCACGGTTCTTGTTTTTATTTTGGAACAGATGAGTACAGTTGGCATCACTGAAAACGTCAAGGGGGATAACAAGAAATTTGAGATCTGGTATAACGGCAGAGAGGAAGTCTATATCATTCAGGTAAAGGGCATGCTGTCACTCCTTTTCAGCGGTCTAATCTCTAACATAATCCTACCGGTGTCATTGGGTGAAAACAGACGTGTGGGTGGGTTGGCGGCTCCCTGGCTCTGGGCAGGTGGGAGACAGCAGCCGTCACTCTCCGTGTCGGGGAGGGGTGCAGAAGAGAGCCGTCCCACTGCCTGCGCGGCCGCGGGGGCAGGGGAGCGCAGCAGCCATGTGAACAGCTGGCCCCGCCCACTCCCAGCACTCTTGCCCCCGCCATGGCTGCCCCCGTCCCACGGTGGGGATGGAGGGGCCGAACAGATGCGTTGGCCCATGTGGGCAGTCCTTACCACGAGATGTGCACCCGGGATTATCAAGGGGACACATTCCAGGCCAGTCGCCTACCCGCCTCGGGGCAGTAACACAATAGCAGCAGCAGGCCGAGAGGGAAGCAGATGCGCACTGAATCCCAGGCGGCAGCCGGTCAGCATCCTGTCTGTTTTCACCCAGACTGAGGAGAGAGGGTCCGATTCAGCAAGAAACTATGGCTGTGGGCCACAAACCATTTACTCTGGTGTAGCCCCAGGAAAGCTTCAATAGGGCTACTCTAGAGTAAGTGGTCTGTGGATCACGGCCTATGTGGGTAGCGGGTTTTTTGAAACGTGATTCTGTTCATGAGACTATGGTTATCAAACCCTACCTTGATAACTAGCAATGGTTCGGAATCCAATAGGACTCGAATGACACGCTTATCTACGAGGAAACTCTCCTTTCTATAGAGCAGATGAGAAAGGAAACATAACTGTGGGAAATTACTTGAGAGTCCAACAGGGCCAGCAGCAGATCCTGAGAAGTCGAGGCCGGCTCTGTACAAATGGTGGCTGGGATGCTCCGCGGAGTCCGCGCCCACTCTCACCCATTGGAAAAAGGAAAATGTTAGTGTCATTCATTTTTGGGTGCTCTGAACTGCTGGTCCGTATTTCATTCATGTCCTGTTATCACAGGCCCCATGTTTTGAGGCGTAGGGGACTGGTAACTGTCGATAGTGCAGGGGTACAGGAGTGGAGGCTGGGCATGGGGCTGGGCAGCGGTTGTATAGGGCTTCTGAAAATAGGGCTCCCTGGTGCCCCCCAACATGTTTAGGGGGTCCATGCAGCAAATTTTAAAAATAAAAAAAATGCCTCCCTCCCCATTTCTTTAGTCCCGATTTGGGCAATAGAAGACTAAACCAAAAGTAAAATTAGTTTGAAGTAGCAACAGGATTATTTGTTCATTTATTTAGCAATGCAGAGTCCGGAGTGGGGAGGATTATAAGTATTTTATGGGATTTTGTGAGTTTTATCTTTTGTATTTTATGTGTTTTTCATGATGATGCTATGATGAGCACTGGTCGGGATAGAAATCAAAATCAATCAATCAATTCGTAACTGGCCCCAAAAGGCGGCAGCTGCATCTTTTGCAGAGCTTAAAGCTCGCCGGCCCCGGCCAGTCTGGTGTGGGGCAGGCATGAGTCACTGTCCTCAGTTAGCCACAGCTGCACAATGGCCTGTCTTGAAAACTGCATGTATGTTTTTTCCTACACGCTGGCCTTGTTCAGTACAGAACCAGGATTGGTAACCTCCTTGATCACTGTCTCCTGTGTTTACTTTACAGGCTTCTTCCATCGAGTTTAAAAACACCTGGGTTTCTGAGATTAGGAAAGTCTTGACGGGACAGCTGGAAGCTTGCCGAGGTAGGATGCAGTACAAGTCATTACATCCCCAGTATTCAGTAGTGGGAAGCCAAGGTGTGTCTGCTCTGTCCAGGGGAATCGATTGACAGGAGAAGGTGATGAAAATCAATTGTTTATAAGTGACACAAACGAGTAGGCTTCTGTTGTTATTAATCTATAGAGCATCTCGCCATCTTCTGAAGAGCTTGCCAGGCATTAGGGATGGGAATTTTGGTTACGGGTAGAACCAAAAGTACCCGATAATGGCACTTTTGGATTAATCAGAAATTTTGGTTCTTTTCTCGGAATCGGTTGTTTTGGATCTTTTGCACTGATTTTTGTATTGGATTTTGAACATTGTGGTTTGTCCCCATTGACTTCAATGGGGACAAATTGCAATGTTCAAAATCCAATTCAAAAACCAATGCAAAAGATCCAATACTGATACCGAGAAAAGAACCAATACACAAGAGAACCGATACTGATACAAACGGAAACTGAAATTTTGCCCAGAGTCCCACCCCTATCAGGTGTAAACAAGCCTTTTATCGTGGCCTAGGCCTCAAGAGCTCCTAACATAGTTTGAAATGTTGGTTTTCGAGAGCCCTTTGTGCGAGGCAGATACGAATATTGACTGTTGGTTTCTCACTTATGTGCAGTGAGAAACCCTCTTGTCTTAAGCTACACTTTATGTGCTGCAAGAGTAGAATACAATCAAGCAACTAGGGGTGTGCACTTTGTTTTCGTAATTAAGATAACAAATAATGTAATTTTTTATTATTACAATAACGAAAACGAAACCAGTAATAACGAAATCAATAATGAATTTCATTTTCGTTATTCATTTCGTTATTCCCTGGCAGTTATTTTTGGAGGGAAAAGGTGGCGAGGGGAGGAGGGAGCAGACATCTTGGAACCATTTGGGAGGGAAACAGTGTTGAACTCTTGGGTGAGCAGACAACAAGGATCTGATGGATGTAATTGCTGGCCAATGAGCAGTGCAAGCAGGTTCCAAGCAGTCGCATGGTACCCTGTGATTGCTCACTGCCTCCTACCTCCCAGAACCAATCAGAGAGTTCTGGGGAGGGCACTGCAACCCTTTATATTGCAGGGCCAGGCTGTTTGACTCTTGTTCTGTGTTAGCTCTTGCTGTGTTGGGTTGCGTTTGCAGAACTCTGGTGGTTGCACTAAAAATCTTCCCCAGCCCTCAGTATACATTACCACCTATACATATCATATACCTTACCTTTCCTTATACCCTTTACATTTTCCCTTTTCCCTTCCCCTGTCTGTCTCCCCCGTACATATATAAAGATATAGGTATAGATTAAATATAGATATTGGGCACAATCCAGCTCCCACTGAAGTCAATGGCTAAACTCCTATTGACTTGTATGGAGCTGGATTGCACCCATAGCTTAGATATATACCTCATAGTTTTTTTTCCTTTTCCCTTTCCCTGTCTGTCTCCCCCTGCCTAATTATATATAGATACAGATATTAGTTGTGTGTGTATTAGATAGATAGATAGATACACACACACACACACACACACATACACACACACACACGGCTGTTTTATTATATATATTAGGAATGCACCACACAGCCAACTAAAGTTCTGTTTCTGCTGATGAAAACAGAACCGGAACTGCAAACAAAAATTTCAATATCGAAACTGAGAATTTCAATATTGAAATAGAAAATGACACGATCATGAAAAATGAAATTTCATGAATAACGAAAACGACAGTTTTTAATAATGAAAACAAAAAACAAAACCGAGAAATGACAGGGGTCCCTGGTGCACACCCCTACAAGCGACATAGTCAGCCAAGAAAATGAATCGGTTTGCCATTCCAAAGTAGCTTGTTGTTTATTGTTCAAGCAGCTTAACATAAAGCAAATATTTGCGCAAGAGAAGTCAAACTCTGTTCCCGAGCCTTCTGGCATAATGCCACCGTGGCTCATTCGGCTGCGGTGGCTGGGGCCCACCTGAATGGCCAGCGGTACACCAAAACGTCTTAGACTTTCCCCCAACCCCAGGGGGCAGGTAGTCATTTCTAGCTAGGTGTGGGGTTTCCCAACCCTCTGGTCCTGACCTGGAGTCTCTGGGGTTTTTCACATCATCTCTGGATTCTGGGGGAGCCATGATTGCCCCAAATTATCGAGGGTGCCTAAATAACCCAGGGAAGTGTTTTCAGGGGGTGTAAGGGGTAACGTTGTGTTGGAAGGGGGTGGGCCACAGGGGGCCTCTCAACCGCATTACGATATGGTTCTGCCTCCGGCAGAGGGTTGTGACATCACAGGCGAGAGCATCCCTTGCTGCCTGGCTTCTTCTGGGTATAGCGCCGACCTTTCAGACCGAAGCTTTGGGGAAAGTGGAAACTCTAGCTGGGTGGTTTGTGGGATTAGAACCCAAGGCCACATTTGCAACAAAAAGATCATTACTCTTATTCCCTCCACTCCAAAAATTATTCCCAACGTAGCCCCACACTTGTCAGGGCTGCTTCAAAGGCAGGGTTTGCAAGCCCTGAATTTTATACGTTGAGAATCTATGCCCCGTGCCTTCTTTACTTCTCCATTGGTACATGATGCTAGCTTTTTATCTGCTTCTTTACACTGCTCTGCGCCTCACCTCGCTCCGCTTTTCATCTTTATGTACAAAGAGTCCTAGTACGAACAGACCACAGAAACACCTCCCTCTGTCTATTCCCAGGGCTATTTGAAAAAAACAAACAAAAAAACATTTTTCTCTTACTAAATGTTCTATCTGCCGCTGCCAACAGCTGGCACCGCTACGGTTTAGCGGAAGTAACGAGCATGCTGGGAAATGAACTCTTAGCCAGGTACATGATCATATAAGCTGCTGGAGAAATTTCAACAGGCCTTTATCCCAGTGGAGTAACAACAGTACAAAAGGTTGGGAGAAAATAGCTCCTCCCCCTTGGCCTGCCAAAGCCACGCCACCTGGGCCTTCAAAATGACAGTGGGTTCTACCCACCCACCTAACTGTCAAGAAATTCAAATACTAGCAAAGGAACAGATTGGGCGCACAGGGGGCATTGGCGTAACTTTGGGCTAAATATTGAGAAGGATGCTGAATTCACCCTGGATCCAGAAAAGTCACTCCCCTACTGACAGATAGATCCTCCACCCCCTAACCCAGAAGCCCCGAATAACACAGAAATTATTTTAAAACTAAACTGAGATGTTTGAAACGGTCAAGGCTGCCCTGAGGGCAGGGTTTTCCCCATCCCCACAGTAAAACAGTCACCAAAAACCTTTTGTCCTGCAAATTAAATCAATTAGTCCATTATCTTCTTCCCCCATGTCCTCTTCCACCCGTTAAACTCTACTTGAGCAGGGAGCTGCTAAAATCTCTTCTGAAAGACAAAAGGCTGTGTGTGTGGAAGGGGGCGACAGACATTCTTACTCCCTCTCCCCCGCTCTGATATTTGGATGGGATGAATCACCTCTGTCCTAGGGTTGGCACCTATGCAACAGGGAAGCCAACATTAAAAAGGGAATTGTCCAAAATTCAGGTTCCCCTGCCTCCCTCCATTTACATCCAGGCTAAGATAGTGAAACGTCAAGCAACTCTGGGGGTGTGAATGGATGGGATTGGTGTGAGTTTCAGATGCTTGTGTATCTCTGGGTGATGAAAGTGAGTGAGGCATGCTGCTTCTCTCATCTCACAGATGGGTGTGGCACAGATGAGTGTGGTACTTTGCCTTGAGGCGTTAGGTTACCACACACAAACCAGCTACTTGTGCGAGCACTCTCTCATTGACTTGCAGTCAGGTACAGGCTGGTATCCACCCAGACCAAAATTCTCCAAAGGAGAGGGTGAGCTCTTCCTCCTCCCCACCCCCCTGGTTGTATGTTCTCTCTCTCTCTCTCTCGCCACCATCAGAATGGGAGGGTTCCCTCCGCTATCAAGCTTTCACTACCTCCTGAGGCTCCCTGGTTTTATAATGAAATTGAATGTCTGTCAAAAAGATACTGCTTCACCCCCAACTGGAATAAATCCCACAGCCTCAGTAGAGAGGAGTCAAACTGGATGATTATAATGGTGCCCCACCCCTCTCCCGGGGGCCTGAAAGGAAGTTTGGGGAAACCTTTCCCCTCCCAGAAGCCACTTTGAAAATTAGAACAATCTCCGCGGGCCGCATAGATGTTGGGGGCGGGGGCGCTTAAGGGATGGGCTCAGAAGAGGAGGGTCCATATCATGGATCTGTCCCCTCTCCTTGTGGGCCTGCCCTCCTCTCTGCTCCCTTCCCCCGAGCTCGGTCTTTCGGTGCTTGGGGGTAGGTAGGAACTGGATCCAGGGGCCGGATCCAGGAACTGGAAAGGGGTCAAATAAAAACTAGTCATTTGGCTCCCAGGCCTGAGGTTCCCCACCCCTATCCTAAAGACTGTGCAACTTCTAAAGATGACCTTAAATATCCTTCCCCATTCCTATTGGAGTTCAGAACTGCAACATCTTCTTGAGTATATCCAGTGAGACTGAGATCCTGACTCATGAGGCATCAGAACATACACACAGCTATGACCTTGGCTTTCAGTCATTATGCAACCTAGGGAGAAAGAAGGAAGCTTTCTCTGTCATTCATAGGATTCAACCTGTCCCTCTCAGACAGAGCGGCTGTCTTCTTTGGGCTCACACAGGGTATTTTCAGATGTGACGGGTCGGCATTCGCCCTGCCACGGAATCACCCAAATGATTCCCTGCCAGAATCCCACCGTCATGGCCAGCAGATGTGCTGGCCGATTCCGGCTGGGAATCTGGGGGGAGGGCGCATGGCGCAACGTGCGGCCGCACAGTCCCGCCCCCCCCCTCGCTCCCCCGGCCAGCCGCCCTTTGGGAGACGGGCGGGCGCCGCGGCCAGTGTGGCTGCAGCGCCCGCCTGCCCCCGGGGGCATTGACCACAGCCTGGAATCAGCAGCGCTGATTCCGGGCCGTGGTCAGGGGATAGACGTGACGCCCCCGTTAATCACGGGCGGGAATCGCTTTGACCACGCAAACGGCCTTCCTCTGGGCAGGAGGGCCGTTTGCGTAGTCAAAGTGATTCCTGGCCGTGATTCACGGGGGTGAACATCTGGCGGGAATCACGGTTGGCCCCAACAGACGTTATGAGCTCACGGTCCCCATATGGGAATTTACCGTGGTTCACCGTGATCGCGTAACGTCTGAAAATACCCACAGTCTATTTTTGAATTTCCTTCAAAACTCACAATGTATTCTTATCTCGTATCTCTTACATACAAAGTTTCCATTCAATATTTGATCATGTTTACCATTCTTCTCTGAATTCTGAGTGATAGTAGTAGTAGTAGTAATTTATTGTTTGACCATAGGTCGTAACAACTGTAATTACAAAATAAAACAAGCAAAAAAAAAAAGCAATACATAACAAAATATCATATAGCACTTATAAACAAATATACATGGACTGTAGACGTAGGTTAACACCTACTGTAACCTGGATGGAGTGATATGACACCACACATGGTTACAAAACAACATACGGTGCTCATGTCATATACATGTATGTTTTATGCATGTTATGTATGTTGGTGTCCTGATCTTTATCACAGCTCTGCCAAAAGAAGGCAGGCAAAGGTTACATTCGTTTCCAAAGGGGTCATGCTCCTCTGGATTGTCATGATGCTCCAAAGGGATATATGGCTATGTCAAAAGTAGGGTAGGAATGCTGACTTCACCTCACCGCCTCTCTGACACGGACCCATCCTGGATAACCCAGGGAAACAAAACCCAGAGTCTTCAAGTCAAACCCAGAGGGATGGAACCCTAATAATTACAGATGGGGAAACAAAGGGGCAGAGGTTAAGGCAGAGGTTAAGGGATTTGTCCAAGGTCACACAAGCAGTCAGTGGTCTATGGGGATGGGTGTGGCGTGTGTGCGATGCATCACACGGACGCACACCCACCTCCACCCATCTCAGCACACGGAGGCATCCCCACTGGCAGTCACATAGACAACCCCCCTCACTCATCCTGTCGCCCATGTGGGCAGAGGGGAGGGGCGCGTCTTGTGTGAAAAGAGCCAATGGCCATTTTTATACGCGAGACACCCACGCATAAACACCCAGAAATCTGGGTGTTCATGCATGGGTGAGCCCCATGTAAAAGACGTGTTGGGGGGATGCACAGTGTGTGCGCGTGCTCCCAAAAAACATGCATCCCCACCCCCCTGCCCATCAACACGCACAGAGCAACCAATAAAAATGGCGGTTGCTCTGTGTGTGTTGATGGGAGGGGTGGGGGTGGGGATGCATTTACGTCCATCTAAACCCTCCCCCGACCCACCGCGTATGCACTGACGCAAGCACCAACCCTGCGCAGCCCGTGTCAAAAGGGCCACTAACTATTCACAAATCCCCTAAACGTTCCCCCACCCCAAGAGGGAGGCAAATTGTTTATTGTAAACAATCACATTCTGGTTTCACAGAATAAAAAAGTAAATTGTTTATTGAAAGGAAAAGGTGTTTGGGGTTCTGTGGTTTTTCACTGTCCTTCCACCAAAATAAGTCCCGATATTTACCCTGAAAAATCGTGTCATTTTTTGCACCAGTTTTTCACCCAGTTTTGTTGTTGTTGTAATAATAATAATAATAAATTGTATTGCATAGCCTAAAGGCCATTGCAAGACAAACTACATGTGCATATAAACATACATCTGCACCACATCATCAGTATTACTCACATCATCTCATTAAAATAAAATAAATAAAAATATAAGACCCACCAAAATTGGGTTAAAAAACACTAGATGGATTTACTAATAAACACATAAAATAAAAACATTGAGTTGTAATAAACATCAGTAAATTCCCAGGGAAATTAAAAGGTGCCGAGGGCAACCAGTTGTGAATTAAATTCTTGCCCGTCCTGGCTGGTGAAATTCAGCTGGGAGACGCTGGGGCCGTTGCTGTCAACCCCTCTGATTCAATGTTTATTTGATGCCGCTGGGTTAGATCATTCACAGGTTTGGGATGAAGAGTTGTCAATAGGGTGATGACACCCAGCTCTTCCTCTCGTTTTCATCCAACCCAGGTCCTGCAGTCTCGGTGCTTACCCGATACGTGGGGGCTGGAGAGGGTGAGCTGATTGAAGCTGAATCCTGACTATTGATTTATTTATTTTTAAATGTTGCTAGCCCGCCCCTCCTGCCACAGGTAGCTCGGGGCAGCTTACACTTACTAAAAACATCAGAATTAAGGCAAGACGAGACTGAAGTGATGATGGTTGGCCGGCCTTGTGACTTGGAGAGGATTGGAACTCTGGGTTTTGATGGAGTCCAGCTCCCTCTGATCAGTCAGGTTGACAGCTTTGGAGTGCTCTTCTGGATCCTGTGCTGCACCTGGATCTTCAGGTTGCGGCAGTGGCCAGGAGCACTTTTATCTGGTGGGAAGGCTGCGGGCTTTTCTTTCGGACTTGGACCTGGCCACTGTCATCCATGCGGTCATCGCCTCAAGGCCGGATTACTGCAATGTGCTCTACGTGGGCTGTCTTAGGGGTGGGAATTTCAGTTTCAGATAAAATCGAAATGATCTGAAAACGGCCGTTACAGATGGTTTAAAAACAGTAAAACCAAAATTGCAATTTAATTTCGGTTCCGGCGTTTCAGGTCTTTCACATTTTTTTCCCCCCCCCCCCCCCCCCGGTTTGTTCTCGTTGAGTTCAATGAGAAAAGTCAATGAGAAAAAAACAGGAAAAAATTCAATGCAAAAAACTCCCCAAAAATCCAAAACAGAAATTAGATCCGAAAAACATGAAGCACCGAAACAAAAACAAAGCAAAACCGAAATTCCCCCCAGAATCACATTCCTATTGATGACTATTTGGAAGCTGCAGCTGCTGCAGAACACAGTGGCCTGGCTCCTTTCGGAGACAAGTTGCCGGGAGCACGTAACACCAGTGCTCAGAAGTCTGCACTGGCTGCCTGTAGTCTTCCAGGAACAATGAAAGGTGCTGGGGTTGACCTTTACAGCTCTAATTTGGTCTGAGCCCCTCCTGCCTGAAGGGCCGCCTGTTCTACCATGTTCCTGTGTGACCCCCGTGGACTCTTGCAGGTCCCATCTGTTACTCCTGTCCATAGGATGGGGGTGCCCAGGAGGGCATTCTCGGTCACTGCCCCAGTTTTGTGGAACTCCTTTCCCCCAGAGGTTCGTCTGAGCCCGGGCCTGAGCATCTTCTGGAGCTGATACAAAACATTTTTGTTCAAAAAAGCATTTGGTGGGCAGAATAGGGACTGGTTGGGAGATTTTGTGTGAGGTCGTGCTGGGAGAGGGTTTGGGGGGTGGAGGTGGGGTAGGAGAGGGGTGGGGGAAAGGGTTGTTAGGGAGGTTGGGGGTTTCCTGTTGTTTTATATGTCTTTTATATGCTGTTTTATGTTTGTAAGCCACCCTGAGCCATTCAGAAAGGGCGTGGTATACTTTGGAACAATAATAATAATTAATAATAACAACAATAAGAAGAACAACAACTGAAAATGAAGGGTCCTAAAAATACAAGAGCGTGAAGTGGAGGCCTCTTAGAGGACAGAGCCATAAATTCATACTAGCTGAGGCTTAAACCCCTGGCTTCTTGGTAGTTGGGAGCAGTTAGCAGGAGATGGGTCACCCTTCTATGACCTGTACACATACTTCTCTTGAGCTACTGGAACTGGTGAATTTCAGAGACAGGATGCTGGGCTCGATGGACCACTGGTCTGACCCAATATGGCACTTCTTATGTTCTTAGTGCTTGCATGAGGCACTGCTTCTCTTCCCTATCTGTGATTCTTCTCACCCTAAAATTCAAGGCACGGTCATTCTTCTGATCCTTCCCTAGCCAGGAGTTATTGGGGAAACAAACCACACAATGGAAAAACTAAAGGTAAACAATGGAGCCATTATCATGCCGGTGTTTCCAGCCTACTAGCCAAAGGAATTCCACAGAGCTGTGTGTATGCATGCACACACTGTTCTCAAATGATGATATCAGCACACTCTGTTAAACACAAAAAGAAAAGGGTTATTTTCCCCCAGTTATTATTTCATTCCCTTCAGGTCAGATCATCTTGTTGGATCCAATTTATAACGAGCCAGGAGAACCTAGACACGAAGCCAGGAGCCCCTAGACAAGGATTATTATTAATATATAGCGCCAGCTATGTGCTTGGTGCTGAACGGTCATGTTAATAGAGACAGGCCCCTGCCCCAAGGAGCTTACAATCTAGAATGAACAAGGGGAGGGGCACGTAGGGAGAAACGGGGAGACATCATCTGTGAAGCAGGCGTCCATGCTTAGCTTAACTACAGAGGAGGAGAGGGGACCTGAAGGATGTGAGAGAAGAAGGAGAAACATAATGGGGCTGCGGAGGTTAGGGAAGGCCTGACAGAAGAGGTAGGTTTTTAGGTGGCACAACCAAAAAAGTGCACAGAACACAAAGGGCTATTGGCACACTTGTATATGGCAGAGCCAGCCTCGATCTACTTCTAACGATATGAATGGGTAGGTACTATACATGAAATGGAACACATCCATCTAGCCATTTAGAGCTTTTATTATGCATAAACCATATACAAATATATACACAACCATTCGTATAAAAACATAATATTCATGATATTCGACGAGCTCCCGGGTCTAATACACTTGTTTTGTGATGTTCGTAATCAAGACATGTATGACTCCGTTCATGCAGCTCAGGACTGACCCCACATTGAGAAAGTCTTCACAATCATGCCTGATGTTCCTCACCGTGGAATAATGTTGATTGGTGTATACCAGCCTAATTTATATAAACCAATGGGATAACAGATAATATGGATGTTGATTGGTGATGTATATCATCCTAATTTATATAAACCATGATCATTATTTAATCCAAAACACACAATACATACTAGTACAATCACAATCAATCATTTTCCACTTGCTCATCAAATGCACTGTAATAAAAAAGGTAATACCATACAGTGGGAATGGAATTCTCCCTTCTTTACTCCAGAGGGAATACAAATAGTATTATTGTAACATATAACTTGTATCATTATCTCCTACAGGTATTGTAAAAGAGCCAACTTTAATTGATAAGGACTGCAATATACCAAATCCCTAAATCTCTGAGTAACATACAATGAATTGATAATACGATATGTTACAACAGACTTCACAATAACTTGTAGCAAAAAAATAATAATGTATCTGTATCCATAAGACAAACGTTCTAGCTATACAGTAGCTGTATGTTCCAGCTATACAGTAACTTGTGATAAAATAACTCCTCTGTGTCATTGTATCACAAGTTACTGTATCACTAGAACATTTGTCTTTCATATTGTTAGAAGTGCATTGAGGCACGCTCTGTGTGTGGTAGAGCCCTTTGTATTCTTTGCACTTTTTTGGTTGTGACATTATTGTGGGGCTTTTCCCTGTGTTTTTGTTTGTAGGTTTTTAGGTGGGCCTTGAAAGTTGTGAGAGGGAGGGAGTGGTGTATATGGGTAATTTCAGACGTTACGATACCACAGTCAACCCCCTGTGGTGGCCGCGATACCGTAACGTCTGTAGTGCGTTCTGCCAGATGTTCACCACGGTGAACCTCCGGCAGGAAACACATTGAGCACCGTTTTGGACCTCCGGCTGCCCGAAGGTCCAGAACCGTAGTTAGCTGGACCACGGTCCGGAATCAGCAGAAAGTAACATCTGTTACCCCTGCCGATTCCAGACCGTGGTCCAGACCCGATGCCGGATCGGGCGCAGTGGCCGGATCGGGCCCAGCGGTTGGATTGGGCACTACGCCCGCCCATCTCCTGGAGGGCAGGCGGCCAGGGGAGTGGGGGGGCAGGGCGCCGCTGTGCGTCCGCACGTCACGCCACGCAGTCCTGCCCTCTCCCCGATCCCCTGTAGGAATCAGCCGACACGTCTAAAGGACGGCCGGACTGATTCCTCACCGGGATCCGAAATGGATCCCGGTGCGTGGTTGGACGTGGCAATTGCATGTCTGAAATTACCCTACGTCTTCAAGGAGGGAGCTCCAGGCCTAGGGGGCAGCCTAGGAGAAGAAGCAAAGACTCTTCAGGAAGACCAGGGCAGGTGAGGGTGATGGTAGAAGATAAGAGTGAACCTCTTATCCACTGTCCATTGGCTCCTTATCCTAGACGAGAAGAGTGGCTGTGGTCCCACCTACTCTTACAACTGCAGAAACAGCCAACTGCACAGAAAGAAAGAAAGAATCCTATATAGCATTGTTGCAAAACAGCATTTTAAGCTTGGGGGAGGTATCGTGCTTTCCTCTTTTCTAGTCAGACGGCGCATGCTAGTCTTTGATGCTGGTTCTTGTCAGTTAAACTTGCTTTGGATTGCAGGTATCTGAGAGCAAGCGCTTTACATCCCTAAAATCAGTGAAACCGCTTCCCTTTCTGGACTTTACCAATGATCTGAAACATACTCGCCTCCTCATTCCCAGACACCTGCTCGGGCTCCCCTCCAGAAAATCCCTCCTTGCCCAGACTGCGACCTGTTCTGAAGCTGGAGAAAGAGGGTGTTTGTAAATGAGATGGGTGTTCAGCCCATGTTTGCTGCCTGTTTATGAGGTGTTTGTGATCTGGGTGCTCCCATACGTCGCGGAGCCTCCACTCACGGGGTGGAGTCCTGGGGCATCACAGGGCCAGCCCGTGGGCTAGTCCAGGCCAGTGTTCGCCCACGTGTCCGCCCCAGTCTATTAGGGTGCACACAGCCTCCATGCGGACAAAGCACCTAGAGCGGTCCCAGTGGTCGGAGCAGCTCTCGCTCTCCCTGGGGCTTGTACTGTTCCATTTCACTTTCGAGTGCGCAAAACCAGTGCTCCGAAAGGGGGGTGGTATGGGGAAAGCCCAGGAAGCAAACAGCGGGGGAGGGACAGGGGGGAACTTCCTGGACTCAGAATTCCAGGTGGGCAGAGTGCGGCGCCTGCCCGTGTATCGGGTTTGCCGTGCGAAACCCCCTGAGTGGGGTTTGCCGCGCTCGACTGAACATTGGACTCCTGCAGCCTATTGTCCATTTATAAACACTCAGAGGAGGTGATGTTCTGGCCCACTGCACAAAGTATGCAAACCAAGTGGGAGTTGCTAGTCTCAGGATTTCCAGTGCCACAGTCTCGAATTTGAATATGCACCTGCAAACATTGTGCCTGTGGTTGTTAGGACAGGAGTTACCTGATCTACGTGTGTCGGTACAGGATTTTCCAGACCGGTGATCATCGGTGCAGATTGAGATGTAGATGGTGTCACTTTCCCACGACTGAAATTACTTTTGACATTTGAAGTTTGATTTTTTTCATCCTGATGCCAAGGGAAACATCCACTGAACTGAAGTGAGAGGGTTTCTCCACTGACCTCAGTAGCCTTTTGGATCCTCAGCGTCATGTCTAGAAACACTGGGTGTTTTCAGACGTTACGAGATCATAGTCAACCACACTCAGTGCCGCGTGGTGGCTGTGATCTCGTAACGTCTGTTGGGAGAAACAGATGTTTCCTCCCCAGATGTTACCGCGGCGTGGAATTACATTCACCACGCGAGCGGCCGAAGCGGCGGGGCTGGAGGCCGTTGTGTGTTGAATGCAATTCCACGCCGGGTGAACCCCGGCGTCTCGTCTGGTCGGGCGCCACGGCTCGGGATCACCGGCGGGATCCCGGGCCGTGGTGAATCCGTCCTGATGCGGCGGCCTCATTGGCCCCGCCGCCCGCCCGTCTCCCCAGAGGGCAGGCAGCAGGGCACGTGGAGGGGGCGTGGCCGTGCGGCCGCACGTTGCGCCGTGCGGCCCTGCCTCCTCCCAGATTCCCTGCCGGGATCCCCCCGGCACGTCTGATATGGCGTGACGGGGTCATCCTGGCGGGGAATGGATAGGGTGTTTTCGGTACGGGGCCCATTAACATCTGAAAACACCCACTG
This sequence comes from Sphenodon punctatus, assembly GCA_003113815.1. Lineage (NCBI taxonomy): Eukaryota > Metazoa > Chordata > Lepidosauria > Sphenodontia > Sphenodontidae > Sphenodon > Sphenodon punctatus. The sequence goes on from QEPC01012362.1 coordinate 4,448,189, forward strand.
TTGTTATTAGCATGGGCTATTACAGAGTCACAGAGTCACAAGGCTAGAAGGGACCTCGAGTCATCTAGTCCAGCCCCCTGCACCACTGCAGGACCTGCCACGCCCCAACCATCCTCACAGAGAAATCCCACCAATAACTACAAGTAGAGACCGGGACCAGCCAGAGGACCCCGATGCCTGAAATAACAGGAAATAATTTTAGAAAAAGAAGGATCCAGATGTCCCAAACCGGGTGAGCTACACCCACACTGCAGGGGGAAGGCGAAAAACCCTCAGAGTCAACTGTCAGTCTGCCATAGGGGGGAAATTCCTTCCTGACCCCAAATATGGCGATCAGTTAGACCCTAAGCACCAGGCTCCCCCCCCCCCCCCCCCCCCCCCNCCCCCCCCCCCCCCCAGCAAGGCATCTGATATACAATATAGTACCCAGGCCTCCGAAAGCCCCGACAATCCCACCTCCAGCTGCAGACAACTTTGATGCTACAGTAAGAAAGGGGAGGAGGGAACCCAACATTATCAGAGACTTTGCATGCGTCTGTTGAGTGAAAAATATAGGAGGCATGAGTGTGTAATATAGAGGGAATGGGTGTGACATTCATACACCCTAGGCATCTGGGTATTTTTGTATGTGCTTATCTTTAAACAATGCTCCAAGGTCATCACGTTGCTTCTCTAACCCACTAGAAGGGCTAACGCTCCCCAAGTATTGAACTTGTCTGAGCTACAGATGTGATATTTCTTGTGTTTTAGGAGCATTGAGATCCAGCTGCTGTTAATTCAACAATGGAGAGGTGTTGAGCCAGCTTGTTTTCTTCTGTGGGTGCTAATAGGGTAGAAGCAGTGCCATACTGGATCAGACCAATGGTCCACCTCGTCCAACATCCTGTCTCCAACAGGCTCCACCTTCAGTTGCTTTAGAGAAGTGAACAAGAGGCCATTGTGACAGGACAGAGTCTCTGTGGACTAGAGAGAGAGCTAGCGCCAGCAGAGGGACTGGGCTAGCGCGGGGCTGCAGGCGCTACCAGAAGCAGTGGACAGCGCCTGAATGGAAGCAGCTGCGTGAGTGGGTGAAAAGCTGAGCCACATCTCCATGTAGAAAGGAGACGCACGGAGAGGCAGGAGCTGGAAGGGAGCTCTGTCTCAAGGCTTAGCCAGCCCAGAGGGTGGTGCCTGGCTGGAGCTAAGGACTTTGGAAGCTCAGAGCGTGTTGTCTGTGCTAAGGGAACTGGGTTTAGGGTTGCCCTATATGCAATTTTTTCCAAGACACTTATGAAAAATACATGTTGCAGGGCCTGCATTGGTACTTAAGGTGCCATGTATTTTGCATAATTGTCCTGGAAACATTTGCATATAGAGCAACAGTGTGCCCGGCCCAGAGAGACCGAGTACAAGGCGGAGAATGGTGCGTGGCTTAAGCGACTTTCTATATGGACTAGGGTGTGGAATAAAGGACTGTGAGCTCATCCCCAGAAGTGAGAGGGACTCGTGGGGCCCAGATCCTGCCAAGACTCACCCCAGTCAACTCCGTCCCTGCCACGGTCATACCGGAGTCGTGCGTCTGTGTCACACGGTCATTCCCTGCTGTCTGCTCCCCAGCCCCTGATCAACTAGCAAATGATGGATCTCACCTCTAAGAATTTATCCGCTCCTTTTTTTAAACCAGTTATACTACTGGCATAGGAGTCATTCAGAACCATTTCGAGCTTTCTTTTTTCTTTTAACAGAAGCGAGCCAGCTACACCAAAGAATCACCGAGAGTGTGTACCATGCGCCAATGAATTCCTCCAACTCAGCCAGGTAATTATTGCACCAGCATCAATTGTACATTCTCCTGGCATAGAGTCACGAAGCCCCAGAGCTGTAGGGGACCTCAAGGGCCATCTAGTCCAGCCCCCTGCACCACCACAGGATTCACTCTAACCATCTGCACAGAAAAGTGAATCCACTATTAAAAAATCCGCCACAAGTAGAGACCGGGACCAACCAGAGCACACTGATGCCTGAAATAACAGAGAGCAATCTTGGGGAGAGGGGGATATCCAGATGTCTCAAACAGGTGTGGGGGGAGATCCAGATGTCTCAAACAGGTGAGGGGGAGATCCAGATGTCTCAAACAGGTGAGTTACACCCCACGCTGCAGAGAAAGGCAAAAACCCCTCAGAAACTACCAATCTGCCCCAAGGGAAAATTTCTCCCTGACCCCAATTATGGTGATCATCAGCTGGACCCTAAGCATGCATGCCGATCCCACCAGCCAGGCACCTGATCTAATTATTGCACCCAGGCTTTAGAATGTCCCATCAGCTCCATCTCCAGTTGCAGACAACTTTGATGCTTCAGGAAGAAAGGGGGGAAAACCCATCCAAAATGTATTCTGGGAGGAGGGGGGGAGCTTTCCTCCTGTAGTATCAAATAGAAAATGCCTTGTCATAAATGTATCCAACTCTGTTTTAAAACTATTCAATAGTACCTTAGCCATTCTTTCCTGGCACAATCCTCAAGCCATTTGGCAGCAGAGCTAGACCTTTGTGTCAACACCAGTCCCATTGAAGTGAGCTGGACTTGTGCCAGTGTTAAGGCTGATGATAAACAGTTTTGAGCCTGACGCTACGTCTGCCACTTCTTCAGGAGCAGATGAATTACACGTACGTAGCACAGCTTGCTGGCTTGCTTTGCAGAAATTGATCTGATTGTCTTTTCTGCTTTCAGCCCATGGGGATCAAGACCAAAATCTGGGTTTTGCACAAACACCAAATCTTCACGTTTCATTTAATAAGATGAGATTTGTTTTTTGGGGGAAAAAAACTCCACACGTAGCTATGAATTTTGTATGACTTTGATCAGAGAGCGACAGGTTCACTTGACATTTAGTCCTTCGGTTTAGCATGAACTCGAATGACTATTTGACTGAAACAGCCCAGGTTCGTAAAGAAACCTGATGCTAAGAGGCTTTCCATGGCTTTCTCTCTTCTTGTGAAGATTTCCTGCACCTGTGATACATCCAAACTCAAAGTTCATGTGAGAAATGGCCAATCTGTTGATTCATGTGTTAGACACGCCGGGATACCGCCTTGGGAAACTTTACATTTCAGTCTTGCTGCTGTAGCTTCTCAGGATCTTGGATCATTCCAAGGATGAACGATGCTCTTAGTTAAGAGTGAGCCATTAGGTGTTTTCAGATGGATAGTAGCCCCTGCCTCTGCTCTGCCTCACCCCTGGGTGGCCCATCTGTATAAAGGCAGGCTTCCAGAGGGGCAGGTGGAGCAGGCTGCCCCAGCTCTGCTTGCGGTGCTCCGGAACATCCCAGAGAACTGCCAACAGAGCAGCCCACCCAAACCCGGGGCACTGACTGACCCAAAGCAAAGCTGCAGTCTGTCTGCTCGATGGCCGGCCGGCCGCTGCAGCTCCACTGTTGGCCGGCAGTTGCTCCGGGCAACACCATAGAGTTACGGGCAGCAGGCTAGAGCGTCGGACGATCCACCCACAATTATGTTGTGTGGGGAAGGGGGTGCTGTGCAGGTGAGCTGTAGCCACCGCCAAGTCTGCGTAAACCCAACCCAGGCAGGGCTGGATGAGGGTGGACACCCCCAGAGCAGCACTAGGGGTGAGCAGTCACAGGAACGTCTGTTTACACCCATCGTGCCAACATGAAAATACTTCAGTGAAAATACCCATGTAAACAGAAAGAGAAAGGGTTCCTAATACAACCAGAGGGGGTGGGGTGGGGGGAAGAATCATACAATCTGAGCCAGACATTTAAGCCTCTTATGTAGCCACTAAAATGATAGGACTCTGGGCACTTCCACATGTCATAATTTAAAGCAGTGGTAAAACCAAGCATCCATGTAGTAATCCTAGATTATAAGTCCCCTGAGGTGGGGGCCTGTCTCCTAATCTCAACTATTCAGCACTGGGCACATTTCTGGTGCTATTCAAATAATAAAGAATAATACTAATTCATCATCTATTTATTTGTAAATAACTGCATGGTCAATCCACGTCGAGCCTGGGTTTTAGACTGTGATATTATTCAGAACAAGAGAGGAATGGGCTTAAATCGCCCCAAGGTAGATTTCAGTTAAGTATTAGGAAAGCTTTCTAACTGTAAGAACTACGAGGTTGCCAAGCTGGGTGGTGGAATCTCCTCCCTTTGAAGTTTTCAAAAACCATCTGGACAAACATCTGTCTGCAGTGCCTTGGAGCATTGGGTTGGACTGACGCCCTGGAGTCCCAGCCAAGCCTACAGTTCTGTGATCCTATTCAGTGAACCTTTTCCACAGATCACCAAGGCTTCCCCACATTGTAGATTCGTTTGCCTATTCATGAGCTATCCATGGCCCTATATAATTAATTAATTAAATTAAAATTTACCTGCCACCATTTCCATCGAGGCTCAGGGTGGCGTACAATTAATAAAGACATCTAAAAGTTCCTTACCCCCCAACCCTGCCCCTAACCCCCCACCCATCCCAACCATATCCCTGCCTGCCAAATGCCTAGCCAAATAAAAAGGTCTTACAACTTTTCAAGTAGATGAACAGGCTCGGGCTTAAATGAACCTCCAAGGAGAGGGAGTCCCATCATTGTGGGGCAACCACTCAGAATTCTAGAGGTGTGCACCAGGGGCCCATGTCATTTTTCATTTTCATTATTAAAATCTGTTGTTTTCTTTTTCATAAATATCAAAATTTTGTTTTTGTTTTTGCTTTCGTTTTAATTTTCCATTGGTTTCAATGGAAAGCACATTTTCAGCTGTACCTTTTTTTATGTTCATTATATTTTGCTGAAACATGGAGCGATTGTACCTCTAACAGAATGCATTAGATGTACCAAATTCCAAAAAGTTTGGATAATGGAATCCAATTTTATAAGCAGTTGAATTTTATTATTTTGCAAAAATCTTCATATACATTCTTAGCTGTAACTTCTTTGCCTCACATTTAATGTAGATAAAACTTGGCACATTTATATCCCTTCTCATATTTACTATCTTTTCCAACTTTCAGAAAGATTGGATAAAGGGTCCTGGTGGTATAAGCAATTAACTTATAAATGTATGTCTGACTGTAACATCTTTGTAGTCCAACCAATGTATATGAAATTTTGCACGGTTTATATCACACTTTCATGATCATCTTTGTCAAATATAAGAAAGATGTGGTAAAGGGTCCCAATTTTATATGCCTGCACAGCATATGCAGTGAAGAAGCCTATGCCAGGGATTCTCTTACGTGTCACCTTGTTATAAGTTCGGTTTGTGATGCCAATTGGCCAGCATAAATGTCAACCAAATATCCTCATTCTGTGCTGTGACCATCTCAGCATCTTTGCCCCACTTGTTACTGAGAAGTCAGAAGCATCTGTTTAGGAAAGAGCCAATAGAGATTCTCTTATGTCCTCTGTCACAGTGCTGCAGGATGTGATTGTGATGATAATTGGCCAGCCTGGATGTGTAAACTATGTCTCCTGATTGCTGGGATGTTTATTTATTTATTAAATTTCTACCCCACCCCTCCTGAAGACAGCTCGGGGCGGCTATCCCCACAGTCCCAGTTATGTCCCTTCTATGTCCGCCTCAGGGCCACCCCCTATGCCCGCCTCGAAGCCACTACCAATTGGTCCTGTAAAGCTGGAAGCATGCAGTAATTGGCCAGTGAATGTGCCTATCAGGCTTTTGGGTTGCTCCCCATCCTCCCTCCTACAGCCCCGCTCCCCGTGCAATGCCAGGTGCCTGCCTCTGACTGGCACTGCATGTGCTGCTATTTATCTGAATAATGGTCTTCAGGGGGACAATTTCAATTGCTTATAAAATTGGGTCCCTTTATCAAATTGTCCTGTAGTTTGGCAGAGATGACAGGGAAGGTGTGTGATACATTTCTGCCAAATGTCTTGTAAACAGGATGTAATATAAAAATATCACAGCTGGAAATGTATTTTCAAGTTAATGTCTTATACCATCAGGACCCTTTATCCAGTCTTTCTGAAAATTGGCAGGAAGTTGTACCCATGAATGTGTATGGAGCTTTTCTTAAAATCACAACATTCAATTGCTTCTAAAATCGGTTCCCATTATCTAACCTTTTTGACAATAGGTATACATAGTGCCCTCTGTTGGGGGTACAATCTCCCCAAGTTTCATCAGAATTGAATAAGAATCAAAAAGGTTATAGCCGGAAATATGTTTTTCAGTTTGTTCCCTTTATTTCAAAAACAAAAAATCATTTTCATTTCTATTTTTGTTATTATTTGTCATTTTTGTTGTTGCAATGACAATTTTCATTATCGTTATTGTAATAACAAAAATGACATGCACACCCCTAGAGAATGCCTCTCTGCATGTCCTAGCTGTAAAAACGTCATGGGCAGAAGGTACTTGCAAGACGGCACTCCCAACTGACCTTAGAGGCCGCAGTGGGACATGAGGGAGGAGCTGGTCTTTCTAATATCTAGGGCCCAAGCTGTTTAGGGCTTTATAGGTCAGAAATAACTATTATAATAATGTTAATTACAGGGTGCTTTCCACAGTTTTTCTGTGGGCTTTACCACTTGAAAATCATGACTGCAAACCCCCCCTTTTTTTAGCTTCTGAAGCAAAAATATTGGAATACAGTACTACAGCTGAGGGTGCTAGTCACGAAAACAACTATTGTAATTTAATCCTCAGCAGTTTGTATCAGAGAGAGATTAAGGAGCCCATTATCCTGGCTGCACAAACAATAGTTAGAAACCTCCTTGGGGGAAAAAAAATTTCTTTCACGCAGGATGCTTTTGGTCTTGGCATGGAATTAAATAAGCATGTGTTCCAGTAGGGCTGGGTCAGAGAAGCCATTCTGATTCCTCCGAAGAGTTCTGCAAAATCAGAATGACTTGTTGGAATTCTGACCCAAATAATTCCAACGGAACCATTATGCACACACGCAAAATGGCAGCCATCGTACAGCAAGATGACCATGCCCCTCCTACGGTGACTTGCTCTCCTATTGCCTGGGCATGCGGATACCAGCTGACAAGTGTAAGCAAGACAACCTGCTAGATAAGGGAAGAGGAGGAGGCAGCCTGAATTAATAATAATTGTGGCGAGGAGGGGAAGAAGAGATGTGGAGAGGGGAAGAAGGGAGCAAGGTGGGGGCAGATTGGGACCAGGTGCAAGGGGGGGGAGAAGGGAGCAGGGTGGGACAGATCGAGATCAGGTGGGAGGGGGTAAGAAGGGAGCAGGGGGGGGCAGATAGAGATGGGTGGGAGGGGAGGAAAAAGGGAGTAGGGGGTGCACATTGGGACTGGGGAGAGAAGGGGGCAGGGGCTGATTGGGAGCAGTTGGGAGGGGGGAAGAAGGGAGCAGGCGGGGCTATATCCTTTACAAAAAGCCATGAAATTCCATAATAAAAAATCCTCCGGTTTACAACAAGAGTTAAGGCTCTTGCAAATTCAGTTGTGCAATAAAAACATGGAAATTGCAAGTTAAGGCTCCCACCTTAACTTATGTGCTATGTAAGCATCAAAGACATTGTACAGTCTCACATGTTGTGCTCGCTTACAACTTAGGCTCCATGCACCCACACTTTGCCTTCATCTTTCAGCTGCAATCCTCTTCCTTGCAGGTTGGGGGCAACACTGAAGCTGAGGACAGGAGAGTGTGAGCTGGCCCCTCACCCCTTCCATTCCCTCTATCCTTTCATTTGAATTGGGGAGAATGGGACAGCTAAATAATGACTCAGAACCTTCACTTTTAACCAGTAGTCCCCTGCTGCCCTCCCAGAGAACTTAGGAGTCCTGGTTCCCACACCCCCTCTCTATCTAACCTACTAGGTCCCCACCCTTTAACAGAGAAGTCAGGACTCCTGGCTTCTAGCCCCTCCACCCCACACTAATCTGGTAGGCTGCACTCCCCTCACAGGCAACCCAACAGTCCTGGTACAGATACGTCTATCTCTATGTCTCATAAGGAACAGGAGTAAAGTTGTGTGTGTGGAATGACAACAACAACAACAAAAAACAGGACACGAAATGGAATAACAGGGAGTGAGGCTATAGGGAGTCAATGGATAAGGATTCTTTTGTGTTAAGTGGCTGAAATGATACAAGTGATTCCACAGATACCCCATCAGTCTTCTGAATGATTGATTTCTCTCAGAACGTTGCAAATATTTCTAATTCCTCTTGTCATTTCACCCACTTACTTCCTCCGTCACACTCTTTGTATTTTTCCTCTCGTTCCCACCATTTCACTTAGTTCATCTGGTGCCTTCCTTATTATTCCACACTCTCTTCTCTTTGCTCTGCATTCCCAAAGATGCAGTTGTGTTGTATTCTTTGATGGTCACTTAATGTTGCAGTGACAATAGCATTTCTTTAGAAATTGGCATGACTATTGCCTCCATTCCTTCCAATTGCCATTCCATTTTATTCATTACAATACGTACCCAACTAAACGTTTTTATGAAACATGTGTATACACAGCTTCAGTGTAGTCAGTGAGCTCTGCTGCCCCCATTCTCCCCAACCCAAATGAAAGGGAAAGGAGGGGGTGAGGGACCAGCTCATGCCCTCCTGCCCCCAGCTTCAGTGTTGCCCCCAACCTGCAGAGGAAGAGGACTGGGATTGAAAGACAAAGGCAAAGTGTGGATGCATGGAGCCTAAGTTATAAGCAAGCACAATATGTGAGACGGTACAACGTCTTTACTGCTTACATGGCATATAAGGTAAGGTGGGAGCCTTAACTTGCAATCTTCATGCTTTTTACTGCATGATTGAATTTGCAACCGAGTCTTAACTCTCATTGTAAACCGGAGGTTTTTTTATTATGGAATAGTAGCTCTGATGCCAGAGGGGCTAAGGAGTTGTCTGTCCTGAGAAGCTGGGTTCAAACCCTTGCCTCCCCCAGGTTGTGACAATAGCACTTCCCTACTTCACAAGGTGTTGAGAAGCTACATGGATGCACTAAAGACTGAGGGTAATTTCAGACGAGACGATACCGTGGTCAACCACAGTGAAGCACGGTCAATCCCGCGGTGCGGCCAAAGAGCCGTGAATATCCGATCAGTGACATCCAGATGTTCACCACGGTCAATTACCCGGAGGGGCCGAAGCCAACCACGCTTCCTGAGGTCGGGACGGGACCATCCCCGGAAGTGTGGTGAAAGCGATTCCCACTGGGAAACCGCCAAAAGTAACGACTGAACAGCAACCACCAGGTGGAATCAGAACGAACGATCCCCAGCCATGGCGGGAGCACGCAGCGTCGGTGCCAGGCAACGCGCAACACACAGACCGGGGAGGGAGATTTAAAGGGCACACAGCAGCAGGGGAACGTGGCGGAACAGAGAAAGATTATTATTATTATTATTTTATTATTTTATTTTATTTTATTAACATGCATTTATATAGCGCCAGCAATGTACCCGGCCCTTTACAAAGTAATTGAATAGACATGGTCCCTGCCCTAGGGCTTACAATCTGAGAGACGGGGGAGCGTGGAGACAAAGGAAGGGGAACAGAGGGAGAGACAAGGAGTGTAACATTCACGAGGATGCGAGGTCCCAGGTGCACGCGCTTGGCTTGGTTACATTGAGAATGATGCCTGGTTGGTCTATGTGGTGAGGCTATGAGTACACAGACTTTAGGTAACAGATTATACTGGATGGAGGGGATCAGCAGGAGTTAGGAGAGGGGAGTGAGGAGTCGGGGCGGGCAGAGCGGCAGAGGTGGGTCTTAAGGAGGGATTTGAAGGTACAAAGGGAGAGGGAGAGGCGGATGTGGGCAGGGAGGGAGTTCCAGGCATGAGGGGCAGCTAGGGAGAAGGGACGAAGGCGGCTAGGGGAGCAGGGGAGGCAGGGGAGGGCGAGAGAGGGGACAGAGGAGGAGCGGAGTTCACGGGCTGGAGTACTGAGGGAAATTAGCACAGAGAGGTAGGGGGGAGCAAGGTTGTGAAGAGCTTTATAGGTGAAGACTAGGAGCTTGTGCAGGATTCGTTCAGGAAGGGGAAGCCAGTGAGGAGAGGAGAGGAGAGGAGGGGCTGCACGTGGTCGAAGTGACAAATGAGGTGGATGACCCTGGCAGCAGAGTTTTGGACGGAGGTACGGTGAGAGCAGGGGAGGCCAGTGAGAAGGAGGTTACAGTAATCGTGGCGAGAGATGATCAGGGTGTGTACAAGGGTTTTGGCAGAGGAGACAGAGAGAAAAGGGCGAACCTTAGCAATGTTATGGAAGGGAGAGGAGAGCGGAGGGCGAGCGAGGCAGGGGGGAGGAGGCGAGGGAGCGGAGCTAGGGCACAGGGAGCACTGTATGGACGATAAACATGAGGTGTAGCTACAATAACAGCTCTATAGACTGCTTCATGGTAACAGAAAGTGGGTAGGGGATCGGCTCAGCTGCGGGCCGGTGTGCGCCTGCAGACGGTGCCCCTCCCCTGGGTGCACCTGCGCTCCCATCAGTGCGGTCCACAGCTGGTTCCCTGTTGTCATCACCTCCCTGCTATCAGTGCTTGCTGGACATTCTATGCGCTCGGTTCCTGCAGCTGTGCTGGGTCCGCTCCCAACGCATCGCTCCCTAGCTGTGCCTTGTTGTGGCCTGCGGCCTTATCGTGTGTCCTTGGAGCTCCCCTGCTTTCCTCCCCAGCCCACATGGGATCGTGGGGCCCCTCTTTTCTTGCTGCTCAGACCTTCTGCCCACTGGACCAAGGCCGGCTGTGCTGCCCTGGGGCTCCCGTGCCCCAGTTCGCCTGGCGCCCCCCCATAGCTGGACCGTCCAGGAGACCATGGCCCTAGCTGACCTGTGACAGTCCCTGGCCATGCAACTGCTCCTGTGCTGCCTGGATACCCTCTCTGGTGCCTATGCGAGTCTGAGCTCCGGCTTTCGGTACTATGGCTGTGAGACCGGCGCTCGTAATTGCCGGCTCCATGCAGAGGCACTGGATCTCCATCCCTTTCCCGATGGGCGCATTCCAGAGATGAGGTGCTCGCATGTGTCATGGTCCATGGTGGAGACCATGTCCACCCTCTTGGACTGTGGCCTGGCTGGGTTCACGAGCTGTCTGGAGGAGGCCTGCCCTGCCCTGGCTGTTTCCTTCTTCGGCTGCATCCACGGGGCCTGTGGCTACCAGTGGTTACGTGGGGCGGCGTATTACCTCCTGTTGGAGCTTGGGCACCTGCCATGGCCCCCCAGCTGCTGACTGTACCTTGTTGGAGCCCACCAGACCGGAGCTGGTGGCGCTGGCTGCTGTGTAGTCCCGTGCTGATGTTCAGGTGGGGCTCGCCTACCCAGATTCATTTGAGGCCTACTACCTCGTTGCCCACCACATGGCGGGGATGGGCTACCGCCGGGGCATGCTTCAGTGGCCCCACTATGTGCATCTGGTGGTACAACCGGTCCCATCCCCCTTTGTGACCCCCTGCAGCCGGCTGTGAGGCCCCCTGTGTCTTCGGTGTCATGGATGACAGCCCCAACATGTGCTCCCTGCACCTCCCTGCCGGCTCGGGGCACTGACCGCTTGCTCTGCACCATTCCAGCCTCATGGCTGTTGTGGCTAGGTCTCTTGCCTCAGTTCCGCTCGCCTGTGTCGCTGTGCCCCCTCCATGGGCACCCCCTGTCCTTTGCTGCCTGTGGTGTTCCTCTCCGTGCCTGCCCCCCCACCCCCACCCCTTTGGCTGGTTCCTGCTGCCTGACACCGCTACCGGCTTTCCTTCCGGGGGGTGTGTGTGTGTGTGTGCGTGCATGTGCTACCCTCAGGCTCCTGCTCGTTTCCGTCCCCAGCCGTGCTTCTGCATCAGCGAGGGGGATCCTTGTCTCAGACTGCTCCAGTGCCTTCCCCGGCTTGTGTACCCTCCCCCTGTGACCCTGCTCCGTCCCTGTGGGGACCCCTGTGACTTGGGCTGTCTGTGTTGCTGTTGGGTGGCCCATGCTGCCTGTGCTGTCAGTGGGATTCTGGGTGCCTTTCACTGTGTCCTGGCCTGTTCCCGGTCCGGTTCCCTCCCCTTCCTTGCCCCCCGCCCCGTCCATGGTGCTGTGTGTGTTGACCTTTCCGGTGTGCTCCCCCCTTCCTTCCTTTCCCGGTCAGGTGTGTTTGCGCCCGGGCCTGTGTGTGTGGTCTGTGTTCTGCTGTGTCCTTAACTTCCCTGTGGCTGTTGCGTGTGCTGCCTCTGCCGCTCTCCTCCCTCCTCCCCCTCCCTTCCCGTTTCTCTTGTGCAGGCGTTGCCTTCTGACGCTTTTGGCTTCCTTTGCCCTCAGTCGGCCATGTCTTCCTCCCGTCCTGCCCCAGTGTCTTCTGGGTGTTCTGGCCACGATCCAGAATCGGAGTAATGTCTGTTGCGCTGCCCTGGGTGGCGGTCCGTCTGTCCGTTTCCTTGCTGTGGTCCCGCTCCCGTCACATCTGTTTGCGGCTTTCCTGGACCACGGGAGGGGGGTTGGCCGACTTGCCATGGTTGGGAATCCACTGTGGTGACCTGGGAGCGCGTAACATCTGAAATTACCCTGAGAGGCACTAGGATAAAAGGGAGTCCTATACGCACGTTAGATAGTGCTGCAAATCCAACATCTTGCTGAGCCGAACTCTGTTCTACCACCCACCCATCAGGATAAGTTATTAACCAAAGATCGCCTTTCTCAGGTTTAAATATTGGCAAGCCTTGTCTCAGATTTCACATGCATCCTCTTACAACCATTTCCGTTTCTTCTGAGAGGGCCTCCAGCAAAGACAGGAAGACAATCATGGGGTTGGGAGGGGAGGAGATTGTATATCCTGGGAGCTGCCATGACCACTCCAGCAGCATGCTCTCAAGGCTTCTGTGTGGTGTAGGTGTAATGGGGTAGGCTGAGCAGCCAGTATGCAAACTTCTTAGATATGCCCGCAGTAAACACAGGGTGAACAAATACTCTTCTGTCCCTCCTCTGAAGCAATTGTTTCAAAAGGCAAATTTAACAAGCTGGTGGAAATTCCTGCTCCCCAAAGACAATGGGATGTGAAACAATCTAAGAGAGTAAGATAAGAATTTCATGGGGAGAGGTTTGAAATGTAGCCAGTTTTTAAAGCCCAGTCTGGCAAGCATGTGTAGGCATGGCTGCTCCCGTGTGCATAAGGAGAGCTCCCTTTTTTTTGCAAAACTCACAGGATCAGCTCCTCATCTCCTGCAGCTGGATTGAAGGTCAGGGGATTATTGGAGTAACTCAAGCTAGACAGGACTTGAAATCAGTGAGGAGTCAAAGGGGTTTTGCTCAGATAGCCCAAGTTTCATCTGATCCCTCCCCCCACCCCCAATCCTTGAATTTTCTGGAGCCAATTTAATACATTCCATGTCTGTCAGTGGGAAAGGTAGGGGACTTTGTTCCAGCTCCTAGAAAGGTCTGGGGGAATTTTCCTCCTCCCAACACCAAAATTAATACTCCACACAAAAAAACCACCCCTTTGAAACCATTTTCAACAGTGATATGGGGTGGGAAATTTTCCACTACCAAATTCTTCTGCAGAAAATTTTCCAGGGCTATAGGAAATTTTGCACAGGAAAATGTTCCGATTCAAAATTTTCTTATGCAATTTTTATGCAAATTATTGTTACTGAAAATAAAATTTGCATGGGGAAATTTTCTGGAAAATTTTCCAATTCAAAATTTTCCAAAAAATCCACATCACTAGTTTTCAGTGCAAAGGTCTGGAAGCTTTATAAAGTGGATCTCACACTTTGGACTGGTGAAGCCTCAACAGAAAACCTTTCCTAGTTTCAGTAATATGTAACATCACTAAAATCCTTCTCTGTGGCAGAAGGCTGGAGGTTAGCAAATGTAGCATCATTTTTAAGAAGGGCTCCAGAGTTGACCGTGAAAATACAGACTGGTAAGCCTGACATCAGTACCAGGCAAACTGGTGAAGACCATTGTTAAAAACAGAATGACTAGGCATACCGACAAGCATAATTTGATGGGTAAAAAACCAGCATGACTTTAGCAAAGGGAAATCATGTCTCACTAATCTATTAGACTTTTATGAGAATGTGAACAAGCATGTGGATGGGGTGATTTGGTTGATATAGTATATTAAAAGCATTTGACAAGTTCCCTCACCAGAGACTCTTGAGGAAATTAAGTAGTCATGGGATAAGAGGAAGAGTCCTATCATGGATTGGTAAATGGTTAAAAGACAGGAAACAAAGGTAGTAATAAATGGTCATTTTTCAAGTTGGAGAGAGATAGATAGTGGGGTGTCTCAAGGGTCAGTACTGAGACCAGTATTGTTTAACATATTCATTAATGATCTGGGGGAAAGGGTAAAGAGTGAGGTGGCTACATTTGCAGATGATCCCAAATTATTCAAGATAGTTAAGACCCAGGCAGACAGTGAGGAACCACAGAGGGATCTTGCACGACTAGGTGAATGGGCAATAAAATGGCAAATGAAATTCACTGTTGATAAGTGCAAGGTGATGCACACAGGGGAAAATAATTCTCACTTTAAATACACAATGCTAGGTTCTGATCAGGGTGTAACCACTCAAGAAAAGGATCTTGGAGTCGTTGTGGATAGTTCCTTGAAGACATCGGCTCATTGTGTGGCAACAGTCAAAGGCAAACCGACACTAGGCGTTATTGCTAAAGGAATAGAGAATAAAAGAGAAAGTATCATAATGCTGATGTAGAAATCTGACTCCACCTTGAGTATTGTGTGCAGTTCTTGTCACCCCATCTCAAGAACTGGAAAAGGTTCAGAGAAGGGCAACGAGGATGATAGAAGGGATTGATCAAATTTCATATTAGGAGAGGTTCAACAGGTCAGGGCTATTTAGCTTGAAGAAGAGGCGGTTAAGCGGGGATAGGATGGAAGTTTATAGTGTGGCATGGAGCAAGTAAATAGGAAACCGTTGTTTGCCCTTTCTCACAATTAGAGAACAAGGGGACACTCTCTGAAGTTAAATAGCAGCAGGTTTAAAATGAACAAAAAGGAGGTACTTTTTCACACAGTTGTGGAACTCGTTGCCAGTGGAGGTAGTGAAAGCAAGCAGCAGAACTAGCTTCAAATGGAAACTGGATAATTCTTAGAGGATAGAACCATAAACACCTACTAGTTGGGGCTTAAATCCCTGGCTACTGGTAGTTGGAAGCGGTCATCAGGAGATGGGTCACACCTCTGTGACCTGTACATGTACTTCTCTTGAGCTACTGGAGCTGGCTTCTGTCGGAGACAGGATGCTGGGCTCGATGGACCACTGGTCTGACCCAGTCTGGCACTTCTTATGTTCCTAACATCAGCCTAGCCACAGTTTTGTTTCTTTTCTCCAAAGATATAACCGGAAATCAGCAAGTTTATGTGAAAATAAATCTGAGATGTCAAGCCTGGAATTCTCGAACATCCGGAACAGAAACTCCAGTCCCAGCACTCGACAGAAAAGAGGTAGGAACTCCAAAACTTGAGCAGTGTTACCACCGGGGCTGACAGTCACATCCTTGCATGTACGACACAAGGATATGATCTTTCCAAGGGACACTTGATAGGGATAATGTTGTGCCCAAAATTAAAATCAAACCTGTAAGGAACCTAAATCCATGGCAACTGTTTCTGTTCTATTTCTAGGGGGGTTGTTGGTGTTGGTGAAATCCCAGTGAAAACAGTTCTTTTTCCTTGCATGTGATGTGGACACACTCATGCAGGGTTTGAAAAAACCTAAAGCTTGTGACCTCCTGCTAGTGCATGAGAATCAGCGTGAAACTGACACCCAAGTGAAAATGCCTAGGGTCTGTTTGTACTTTGTTGCCCCCAAACTCCTGGCAATGGGAAGAAAGCCAAAAAGAATTAATGGCAAACCCCCTCCCTCCCCACCTTTAGATTTATTTATTTATTTTTATATAAAGTATTAATTGGATTGATCTAAGATACAGGGCAACCTGGCCATAACGAACTCTGCTTCTAATGAACCCCCATTTATAACAAACCCTACTTCAAAAACTGTTGCTATCAATTGCACATTGCCAAATGCTCTTATAGTGAACACCCAGCTATGATAGACTTTTTTCCTGTCAGAGGGGGTGGGGTGGGGTGGGGGCTTGTTATACTGTGTTGTCAATTACACTGCATTTTATATAATCTCATCTTTGATCTAAACAGTATCCTTTCAAATTCTGCACTTACTGGCCACTCTGGATTGGACACTGTCCTTTAATTTCAACCTTGTTTATTGAACTTGGAGAGAACTTTATTTAAAGTGGGTGGTTTCTTTTCCCTCGCTGTGTTGTTGCTATAGCTCCATTTGTGACAACTGGGAGTTCCCTCTCTGTGTTCACAGATAGGTATATATGCAGTAGACAAACTATGTACCATAAAGCAAATCCCACTGGCTGATTATTTGTGCATGTATTGCCAGCTGGCAGTGCTGACGAACCACTCCTTAGCAAGCATTTCCTATGGAGACAGCATCTCTCCTAAGGCTACCATTGTACACACACTTAGGACAACCGAGCCCTGCTGATTTAGTTGCACTTAGAACCATAGCCTGACAAAGCATGCATTGGAGGAGTCTCAGTTTGGTTGATCATAACACAAAAATAGCACCCCATACGTTCTTAAAATACAGGGAGTAGGACAGATTTGCTAAGGCTAAAAGAAAAAGAGCTGCCTTGTCTACAAAGCCTTCTTAACCTACATTCTCTGGGGGCTCTGAATGAGCTTTCACAGGATCTGGCCTAGGAAGGTTGTCCCAACTTTTGATTACCTATTGATGTCAGTAGAGGCTGAAGAAGTTGGCACTTTTCAGGATCTCACCACAAGGTTATGTAGGTATAACAGTAGTATGTGAAAAACTTTTCTGCTCACTTAATTTTTTTAACGTGTGAAAGGGTTAGGTCATAAGATACACCAGGTGTAATGTGCACTAACTCCCCAAAGAGCTAAGTCAAAAAGCAAGGTTTAACAATGGGTCTAAATTCATCACATGCATTTCTCATAAATGTATGAAGGGACTAAACCACCTGTCAGCTTTAATTGTTTTGGGAGGGCTTCGAGGCGGTTTTCTCTAGAGGAGATCCTCCTACTGCCTGCCTGTTCAGGACAATGCATTGTTGAGAAGAAAAACAAAACAAAAAATGCATCATAATGGGATACCTATTAGCAGCTAGTCCAGTATGTGTAATTTCTGAAGTGGGGAGGGAATGTCGGTACAATTAAAACGCAGGAACGTAAACTCCTGCAACAAGAGTACAGGCAGGAGAAGAATCTTGTGGGAATGCAGTCCAAGTAACCAACTGAAACAGAATATCTGAAATGGATATCTGACAAAACAGAAATGGCTAATGGTTATTTTCTGCTTTGTTGGTCCGAATCGAACAGTGTGAATTCAAAGGACATATTCATTTTGTCGGATATTCATTTCACCTGTAATTGTATCTTGGTTGTTCCTCATTGCACCAACACCCGTCAGCCGTATATGGTAGGGATGGGACTATCGGTATCGGATTCATCCGATAATGCCCATAATCGGCGATATCGGATTCATCCGATAAAACCAATACTATCGGTATTGGCATATCGTTTTTTTAACATTGCCAATTTTTCGGATCTTTAACATTGCGGCCATTTTAAAAATGGCCGCAAGGTTAAAGATCCGAAAAATTGGCAATATTAAAAAAACGATATGCCAATACCGATAAAACCGGTATCGGATAAAACTGATACCGGTAAAACCGGTAACCAGTAATTCCCCGATAGTTCCATCCCTAGTATATGGAGATTGAGTCGTTTACCCTTCTATAGGATCCAGCGTGTTGCCTGTGAATTCTGTTACGTGTACAGTAAGCCTGTGATCGGAGGAGTGCGGGGAACCTGTCAAGTTTACAGAATAAAATCTATATTCCTATAGATTATAATTCACTGCTGGGCAGAGGGTCAACCAAAGGTCTAGGCACTGTTTAGAAGTCCCACTGAAGCCTATTTTGAGGACTTAGTTGCATTACCTAAACGTTACAACGTTCACACCCTATGTAACTAACTAGCTAAGCACCTAGCTTCTGGCAGGATTTAGCGATTAAACAAATTGCGAATTTCATATCTGTGAAATGCTTACCTCAATAGTTACCTCAATAGCATGTGGGCCTTGTAGCGGCTCGCTGTCCAGCGGTGAACTTCACCTCACATGCACAGTGACATGGTACTCCAGACTTTCTAACCAGCAGACCAGCGGGAGAAGTGAGGCTACTAGTGTTGGACTGTGCAACAGCCACAAGTAAAAGCTCATTGCAAGCCCTGCAAGCTTAATATGGGACTTTTCCAGAAGGGGGAAGGTCAAGGGATGAAACAGTATTTTTTTCCTCCTTGTCTCCTCTGTTCGCCTCTCTCTCTCTCACCCATCTTGTCCCATGCAGTCTGTACAGTATGGAAGCATGTCTTCTGAGTTCTTAGTAAAGTTCTGTTTGGAAGAAACTTCTGCTGTGTGTTGTTCAACAGAAAGCTAACGCTGCAATAACTAGCTGGTGCCATATGTCCCTAGAGCGTACAGCTTTGTCCCATTGAAAAAAATGTTGCTTGTCTGCCATCTGTCGGCTCAAAGGCTTCATCTCTAGTTAGTAGGAAATCGCAGTGTGGTCGAGTCTTGTTTCTTCAATCCAGCGTTATAGAACAGAAAGAAACCAACACTTCCTTGGGAGCTCTACCAGCGAGCTAATTTAAGAGATTCACTCTTACAGGTTTACAACAAACCAACAGTAACAGAGTAACAGCCCATAATGATTGCATGTGATATATAAAATGCAAGAACAAAAATTGCATAATAATAGGGTACTGATTAGTGACTACAACAGTATGCCTAACTTCTCAAGGGGGGAATAATACCATTATGGATATTGTGAGTCTTTTCAAGAAGGGTGGGTTAAAAATATAAATAATGAAACAAACAAACAAACAAACAAATAAATAATACTATAACATGGATGTTATAATATGTAAATATAGTGCATAAATGAATTTTTAAACTAGTTGTATGTGCTGTTCCATGTGCGATGGTTCAACTAATTCAGGAGTGGGGAACCTTTCCTCCATGCCTCTTCCCCCCCCCCCCCAGAGGCTTGATCTTC